>CAXKVX010001337.1:0-19103 GCA_964058865.1 Eleocharis quinqueflora
AAGCTACCGTGCTCCTAGGAGCACAGAGGCCTCTTGTGTTTTTAACTAAACTATAAACTTAATTTTCTTAAAATTTCGATTTAGCTTTCTCAATAAATTGTTCACATTGAAATCTTCTAGAAAATCAATTTTGTGATTTTTTGAGCTTTCTAGAATTTTTTTAAATATTTGTAAAAACAGTCCCGAAGAGGTCATTTTTTGATATTAAACAGGGTTATTTTTAAAAAATATCTAGAAATCTAAAATCTAAACAAATCACAAAATAATATTAATAATTTTATATCATATGCATATGAAATAACATAAAATCATACTTAAAATGTATATTACCATCACATGCATATAAAAACATAAAATAAAAATACGTGTATATTTTCATATAACATGAATATAAATACTACATAAAATCAAATTATATATATATTTTAATATCATGTGCATATAAAATCATATAAAATCATATTTGAGATGCATATTACCATCAATTGTATATAAAGCCGTAAAAACCATATTACATGTAATTGTTTTTCATATTTCATATATATAAATACCACATAAAATAAGTTATTATTACTTTGCTATTAATCAAGCATTATCTTTTAAAGAACAAAGATGTCTAACGAGTGAAGAAGAAGTATAATCTTCAAGAATAAAAGTGATAAGGTCTCATTATAATCGATCCATATAGGCCTAAAGGAGAGATCAGAATAACATATGACCCATCACAGTCTGGAAGCGATAACAAGAAAAATGACCCGTCTGAAATAAAGACATGTTTCTACCAAAGTTACTAGGCCTATAAATAGACAGGCAAGGACATAAAAAGGACTGCCTTTAGATCATAAACTTTCTCACTTTTGTAACTCTTTCTTAATCTCTTCCTCTCTCGGCTCGGCCATACTCGAGTCAGGTAATTCTCCCTTTTCTTTTGTAAGCTACTTATTCTCTCGGCTCGATTTCTTAGAACTAGGATCACAAAGATATAATTATCAAGAAATTAAGAAGAGAGTGATTCAACATCATTTAAGAAAAATGAAATTTTAAGAAGAGAGTGATTCAACATCATTTAAGAAAAATGATGAATGTTATGAAAAATCAATTGATTTCAGAAAGTAAACTTGTGTGACTGCCATTGTTTACTTCCCAATTTTTTACAGTAAGATATATGTTTACTGTTCTTTATAATAGAGGAGGAATCACCTGACAATGAGTTATTTTGAAAATGAGATTTCAAATAATTTGATAAAAAAAAGTCATAAAATTTGAAAAATTTATAAATACATTTTTTTAACTTATAAATTAGTTGTATTTTATTTTGATGTGATTTGAGAAAGCTTTTAAATAGCAGTCATAAAATGACGATATAGCTATTTTAGCATTTTCTGAAGCTACAACACAAGATATATTGAAAATGTGGTGTTTCTTTTGCGATATAACGTACTTAGCATCGATAATGCAGATATGATATAGAGGTTTTAGCGACAGTATATCAGTTTTAGGCTTTTAGCATTGCTTTAGCGGTTCTGATGTTTAATTATCATTTTTTAATTAGATCAAGTATGACGTGTCATTTTTTTATCTTTTTTTTGTTTGTACTTTTGAACTATTAAAATATTTGTTTATGAATTATTCAACATATTAGTTAATATGTACTTTGTGATAACAAACTATTATTATAACTTATTATTAAGAATATAAATTTATTAATTATATTATGCTTTGTATCATTTGAAATAAAATGATACGATATAAAATTCTGATATGGTAGTTTACCGACTGTTTTATCACTGATAAAACCCTAGACGCTAAATCACTCATCCATTTCTAAGTCGTGTGAACCACTATTTTGAAATCTTGAATCTAAGTGATATTTTTTTTCAAATTTTTTTATCAAATTTCATACAATTTTTTAACGATTAATAATTAGTGATAAAAATCGAATAGATTAGAGCATTTTTCCATTTGTTTACTAAAAAATAGTAGACCATGCACATGGTCCGACGAGCTACGGTGTGTGAATACCCACCTTACCGTTGAAGTTTGTTTCTTTCCTCGATCTAAATTATAATTAAATTTCTTGAAATATCTGGCTTGGCTGTACAAAATAATGCCACCTCCGTGGTTGACTGGTTGCAGACTTGCATTACCCCGGTTCTTTCAATACTAAAAGAACTGGTATCAGGTGCGTATCCGGTGCGGATGCAGCATCGGTGCGTATCGAATGCGCCACGTGGTGCACTCTATTATTTTAATAGGTTCGACCGGTTGGGTGCGTCTGGATGCGGTCTCGGGTGCGATTGGGTGCTTATTTATTTGTTTGTTTTTGTTTTTTTAAATCAATTTGTTTATAATATTATTCATTTTTTATTTTAAATTTATTATATATAGCTGCATCTGTATTCAAGATTTTTTGAAATTGAAGTATCGCTGCACCAACACCGTATCCAATACGATACTCGCATCCACACCTATGCAACACAACATTTCATGCACAACTAATAACTATTATCCGTCATAATTTAGTTATTCGACAAAATAAACATGACGAATATAAACGATAAAGAATGATATTCTCGGTGTTGCATATCTGCGCTGCTCCGCTATTAATATCGCGCTTGTGTCATGCCGACAGCGACTCGTGACTAGTAAACAAATAGGAATGCCAAGTAGCACCAATCGAGTTACTGCAATTCTTATCGATGTGTGATTATAAATATTTAATAGAAGGGAAAATTTTGGCACTTCATATATGGTTTGTATGAATATATTGAATACTTTCAATTACATTGAATCGTCCGATTTTGATGTATGATGCAAATCTCGTACGAAACATGCCGGAGTGAATAAAAGTATCAAGTGTATTCATGTTTAGAATATCTAAGTTTTTTTATTACAGTATTATGTTATTAGAACTAGCTAGATGCTAATTATTCACTTGAGTTAGTACAGTGTGTTAATGTCTAAAGCAGTGGCGGAGTCACATGCAACTAGAGGGGTCAGTTGCATTTTTTAGATTTTTTTAAAATGATCATGTATTTGAATTAAAAAAATTCTTATAATATGATTTTTTTAAGAATATGCATTATTTGGATCTTCCGCAAATAAAAATGTAAATATTGAACTATTCTGACGAAAATTTTGAATACGTCCCTGACCTATAGTTGTTCGGATTGAACTTCCACATGATAATTGGACTTGAATGTCTCATGCTATTGTGAGGATCGTGTTTGAGTTTTAGCTCATTTCGCAAGACAGGACCAAATGTTAAATTTGCAAATAAAACTTGTATACACATGTAGAAGCATTTTTAATCGTTAATTTTTAAATTCAATTTATCTAATTTTACAAGTACTTTTCTATTGTTAAGAAAATGTATATTTTTTAGACAATTTCAAATTTGATATTTTTATTTTTAAAAATTCTTATAGAACACATCCAAACACATGTACCCAACCCCCAAAAGAAAAAAAACACTACTCACTTGCAAATTGACTATAAGTTGTAATAAAAATCTATAATAACAACTAATTAAAAAATGATTATATACTGATTGTATCACCAGGGTTAAAGTGGAAGGCGGTTGATACATACGTCCTATCTGAAAGATAGTCCGTAAATCTGAAGTTGTAGATGCAAGGAGATTAGGCATGCTGGTGGATTAGGCCTTTCTCTTGAGTATGTCTGTTGAGTTGGGATTTTGGCAGCGTATCTGTCTGAGTCAAAACGTTCTCCCCTCCTGATCTTAGAAGATGAGTATTTATAGTCAAAGGGGATAGTTCAATATCGAGAAAGACCTCAGTCGGTTATGGGATCGTGTCGAAGTGGTTAAGAAATCGTTGAGAAATCTACGTTACTAAGTTGATATTTCTCTAAACCTAGCTGGTCTTGTGTGCTATCGATCACTGATTTCGATGATTTGTAGCTAAGTTTTTAGAAATCTATGTTACTTGAGCATGATTAGTAGCTAAAAGGTTGAGAAAAATGATATCATTTTGTTGTGCTAATAGGCTGAGAGGCTGGTGACAAGATCGTTGATGTCTGTTTTAATTATACCATAATTCTTTGTTAGTTTGTAAGTACACAATCGTCAATTATAGCACTTAGGGATCGAATTTTCAGGGACAAGTCAGTTTTAGTTTCTTCAATAGAGTAAATTCAATTTAAGTCTTGAAAAGCAAAGTAAAAGTTTGATGTTTGATTAAGGAAAATGTTGATGTTTGATTTTGGTTGTTCTGAAAATTTAGTCTAAATTAAAACACAATTGTACAAATCTAGAGATAAGAAAGTGAGAGACTTAGAATTTCTAGGATTAACTATCCAATTGTTGATATCTACTTGGGTTGATTAATGGTTGTTTTGTATTATGAAGGCGCAATTAACAAGTTTTGGTGTTAAGGAATATTTCTATGTCAACACCATATCTAAACTAGAACAATTTGCACCTCTCGATACTTGGTCATCCTAGTCTAAATTCATTAAGATTTAATTATCCTAATTAACTTCAACAACCGCAATTCACCTCTCTGTACTAGGTACAATTCCTTAATTCCATTAGGTTAGGCCTATATGCAACAATCGTCACGTTTCGATACATAAATTCTTATCTACCTTGCTACTTGTGGTCGGAATCTTACAATTATATTTCTCAATTTTATTCATTAAATCCTAAGGTATACAATTTGATCACGATCACAAACAATTTAAACAAGTACAAGCCATATGACAAAACATTCAAATAAGATAAATAAATCAAGTAAACATACAATAATTTCAAGTACCTCCTAGAAAACCTAAAGAGGACTAGCCCAACATGGCTAGATGCATACAATAAATAAATTTCTAAAAGAAAGCAAAAATAAAGAAAGAAGGAATAAATCAAGGTAAGAGGATGATGATGTCCAAGGTTCTTCTTCTTCTTCTCCCTCTAGAACTAAAAATTCAGACCTTGCTCAGTTTTGGAACCTCCAAAAATAGAAAATAAATTGTTCTACCGCCTCTGATTACAATTGTAACCAAAGTGATTAAGACCGTAGTCAGGGCAGAAACTGGAAATAACTAACTTTCGAGATAGTTTATGTGCTATGTCTACGGAAGTTACGATCGTAGTCAAGGGTGACTACGGCCGTAATGACCTCTGTTGCTTTGGATTCTGGTTAAGTATTGGAATTGAGAAAAAGGGGATTATGGTCGTAATGGTCGAATTTTGGGCAGGAATGGTGCTAAGTCCGAGAAAATAGCCTCTCGAGAGATGAAGACTATAGCCGTAAGCTAGCAGGCTACGATCGTAGTCAGACTGCATAGATCTCTGACTTCAGACTAGGAATTAACTATGGCCATAATAAAAATGACTACGATCGTTATCAAGTCTGTGTCTTGTGTACTTCATGCGATTTTGCTCCTTTCTGCTCTGAATCATCCAAAAATAATCTATTTTGCTTCCATTACATATTTTTTTTGCATTATAAAACATATCTAGGACTGTAGCTTGAATTTTGGACTATAAATCAACTATTTAAACCTAAAATTGTCGAATCTGGCTCATTTTGCACAATGAACCCTAAGGTTTCGGGTATACAATTTTGGTTTATCAAATTCCTCCAAGCCTAATCCTTGCTTGCCCTCAAGAAAGTCTAAACTCATGAGAATAAACCTGGATATATCATGAAATCTAAACCAAGTTCATCTACACAAATCACAATTCGGTTTCTCAAGACAAATTAGGTTAAACAGTTGAATTTAAAGGCATACAATGTGGTAATGTATTCGTAATATTTATCAACGATCTTCTTCACCTAACAAGCACAAATTTTTGTTGTTTATTTAAAGTAAATCTAATCTACATGCAAACTAAGCAAAATCTCTAACTCAAGTCTTTGCATTTTATAGAAATTATTTAATTTACTTGTATTAACTCATAAGTACTTCAACAATGAAAAGTTTTACCCCTAAATTGACAAGTTATTGTGATATACTTGAGTTAGTAATTCTTGAACCCTTTGCCTAAATTTCACAAGTAATAATCAATTTCAGATAATCCTATAAAAATAAAAATAAATTTTAGTTAAGGTTGTAAATTATGCCTGATGCTTTGACTTTTTTTCTTTGTGCATATGTCTGTTTTTGGCTCGCTAATTTTTTATTCACTCATGTTTATTTTATTTTTGTTTGTTTTTATTATTATATGCATAATAAATAATGGACGGAAAAAAATTTGTTTCCACGAAAATATTTCTCCCTTCCTTGGAAAAAAACTCTACCCATGGAAATACTCCAACTTTTTTAGCAAGAAAATTCTCTCCAAACTTCACATAATTATACTCTCTGTTACTCTCTCTCTCTTCCACGAAAAAACTCTACCTACGAAAATACTCCAAATTTTAGCGGGAAAATTTCCTTCAAAACTTCATAGAATTATACTATGTTAACTCTATCTCTCTTCTACAAAATTTCAACAAGTCATCTTCATTCTCTTTCTTTCCCCTGTACTTTCTCTTGATTCTTTATCTTCTTTTCCACGGAAATTTCAACAGTCTTCTCTTCCACCTTCACACCGAGCCCTAGAAATAACAGTGTAGTATTCTCTTCATTCTCTGTTAGCTCTCTCTTTTGATGGAACAAAGAAAGATTTGGTGTAAGTGCTTGTTTACGTTAATGTGGATTTTTGATATTTTCATTTCTTAAATATTTTCATGATGAGTGTTTATTTTCATATGCAGATATCAAGTCTTGATGCATAGAAGTTTATTTTTCATGTTTTTTGAACAATTTTTTTGTATTATGCAAAATTATATAGCCAAATTTTGGATAAAAGTTTATTTTATATTTTGTGCAGTTTACAACGTATAAATTTTGATGCTACTTGATTGCAATTGGTATTTTGATAAATAAAAGTTGTTAATAAAATTTATGTCGCAATAGTAAAATTTATTGACAAAATAATGGTTCTACTAAAAAAAAAATACATTTATTAACAAAAATAATGGTTCCACAGAAAAAATAATATATTAGTTGAAAGAAATAATTTCATGACGAAAATAATGTTTCTATAATTCTTAAAATACGCAAATAAATAATAATTATGTTGATAATATAATTATTTTCATGGTAATTTGAAGCATTTATGTTCTAATTTTTGAATTATTTTCATGCAAATATCATGGAAATGTGTCATGCTAATCATGAAAGTAAAAACATGTGACCACATAAGCAAAGTTATTTTCGTGGAGTTATTTCCATGCTTAGCTCCACAGAAAAAGAGTATTTTGATGGTATTCCATGAAAAATGCTTTTTGTGAGGAGGTTGGTTCCATAGTTATTCCACAAAAAATATGTCTTTTCCATTCTTATTCTCACACAACAATCATTTTCCTTTTCTCGCTAATAATTAAAATTCTGATAGTGTGATATTATAAGATATGGAGAAATATCTAAACTATCCCATCAAGTTGTTAATATACATTATATAACGAAAACTTGATTCAATGTGTCATAATATCATGTCAAATGAACCAGAATTATATATATATACCCCTTCACACACACACACACACATATATATATGAGGGGGATCAGTGGCCTCCTCTCCGTAGCCTCCTACACTATTTTCCACCAAAATCAATGAATATGACCGATCCGGACCGTTCAAAATATTACTCATATTAATATAGACTTGGAGACTAAATTTAACATTTTTTTTGAATTTTTTTACTATTTTATTTGACGGGTTGAAAATTGGATGTCTATAAGTCGTTAGATAAATCAATTTTTCAATCCGTCCAATAAAATAGTAAAAAAAATCTAAAATTTGATCTCTAAGTATATATTAATATGAAGAATGTTTTCAACGGTCCGGATCGATCATTTTCATTGATTTTGATGTAGAGGGTACAAAAAGTTAGAAAAATGAAGGCTAATGAATTCTCCCAATCTCTATGTATATATATATGAGATGGTGCTAAATGCTAAAAGAGGTCGAATGCCTCGAGATGTTGATCAATTATCCCCATTAATTGGAAACACTATTTTTTTTTTTTTTTTTTGATTTAAAGCCCTTAGGCGATTGGAAACACTATAGAAAGAGACGGCGAATGACGGACGCATGCATTAAGCACGTGCAATTAGTTGTATGTCAAGTTGTCAACCCAAGTTCCATGTGGCTTTATAATATTGGGTTCTTTTCCACCTTTATTCCTTCTTGTTTCCATCTCTGTTGATTGAAAGCTTAAAATAATCAAATCAGTTTTAATTTTGGCACATAGCAAACGTGTATATAAAGAACATATTGCTCGTACTATTCTCTATCTTCTCTTGGGAAGCAGTACCTTACACACATAACAAGCAACTCCACATAGGAAAAGAAGGGAGAAAGAGTCAAAGAGAAGCAAGCTAACAACAGATGGAAAATTAGAGAAAACCATATAAGATTATACCAGGAAAAAATGGTTGGATTTGATCTTGAACCGGAGCTCAGCCTCACTCTTCGCACCGGTGCCGATGATTCGCGGTTTGCGGAATCTACCGGTAGCTCGGAACATGCAACTCCCATCAGGTACTTGCATATTACAATCAAAAGATATAAAGAACTTCTTTTGTTATTGTTTTGAGTGATAAGTTGCAAAATATACATTTAGAATATTCAAAATAATTCCTCGCAAGTGAAAAATATACCTTATGCGCGCGCCTATGTATGTACGTAGGGATAAGATCTGCACTGGAAATGCAAATGAGAAGAGAACAATGACAATTTTCTATGATGGTCGGATGTGCACAAGCAATGTATCAGAGATTCAGGTATTAAGCTTACCAGAGACAATTATTTAATTAGATCGTATCTTATATTTATTAGTTACATATATTTTCTCGGATGCAATGACCTCTCATTAAAAAAACTAATGTATATATATATATACCACACAAACAATTAATTTTGTAAGTCGGTTTAACCTGCAATCTATCACCTTTTTTTAATAAATAAACAATTTTATTCTCGCACAGGCAAGAACCATAATTTCCATGGCAAAGAGAGAGATGGAAAAAGGAGGAAGCAAACAAAAGAAGTCGACAAATGTCTACCCACAAAGTTTTTTATTAGATACAAAAAGGAACAATGGTTCTTTTAAAGATCAACCTCAGCTGGTTGATTCGAATTCTTACCAGATGCTCGATCAGGGGCTTTCAATGAAGCAATCTTTGCAGAGATTTCTTCAAAAAAGAAAGACAAGAATAGCTTCTGCTAGTTCCCCATATAGTAGATCTAATTGTTGTACTCTGCGTTAGCTTTATATTTTTCTTAATCATGACATTCTTCGATTGGCTAAGAATATATATGATGTGATTTGAATTTTTGTTTACTTTTGTTTGAGTTAATTATTAGAATTTATAGTTGTAAATATTTTTTTAGATAAAGATACAATCAAATTTCTCAATTTCAGATATTCAAAACAAAATGTTCAATTAATTTAGACTTTGCGATCTTACCTTAGCTACTAGATCAACGATTGCTAGTTCTTTAAATTGTAAATTTGTGTGGGTGTATTTTAGAATTGGCTAACCATCCCCCAATTTCAGTCTCCTACTCTCGCTCCTACTAACTTTGCTAACAAGAGAAAAGCCAAAAAATCAAAAGCGAATAAAAATGTAAAGTTGCATCGCACACATTCTTTTGAATGTTTTCGTCCTACACACTATACTCAATGTTTTGCATATAATGTATAGGGTGCAGACTAAATAAAATGATGTTCGTACAAAAAAAAATGTGTTCAAACTAAATAAAACATGTGTTCATACTAACTGTTTAAACTTAGTTTTGTACTGTTTTAAATTTGTTTGCACTGAATGCATGTGATGCATACTAAATAAAATAAGTATACATACTAAATAAAATATGTGTTTAGACTAAATAAACATATGTTCATACTAGTTGTTTCAAGTCAGTTTCTGCACTGTTTCAAGTATGTTTTGCACAAAATGCATTAGGTGTAGACTAAATAAAACTTGTGTTCATACTAACTGTTTCAAGTCTATTTTTGCACATAATGCATGTGGTGTAGACTAAATAAAACATGCGTTCATGCTAACTAAAATATGTGTTCAGATTAGTTGAAACACGCGTTCATACTAGTTGTTTCAAGTCTGTTTTTGCACTGTTTCAAGTTTATTTTGCACATAATGCATGTAATGCAGACTAAATAAAATAAGTGTTCCGACTAAATGAAACAGGTGTTCCGACTATTTGAAACAGATGTTCATACTAGTTGTTTCAAGTATGTTTTGCACATTATGGTGTGTAGAATAAATAAAATAGATGTCCATACTAAATAAAACTGGTGTTCAGATTAGTTGTAAAAGGTGTTCATACTAGAAGTTTGTAAGAACACCAGAGAAGTTAATATGAACTCCTCAAAAGTTAGTATGAACACTAATGAAGTTAGTATGAATATCAATGAAGTTAGTATGAACACCAGATGAGTTAATTTAAATACCTTAGATGTTAGTGTTGACACCTGCAGACACACAAAAAATCTCATTTGATTTGAAAAAAATTCTATTTTTCTAATGACTTATTTTTTCATTTGGTAGGATATATATATATTACTAGATCATTTGTAAGATTCATTGTTTTTTCGAGACATAAGAGTCTTTTCTTCTTTTTTAAGAAGACTTGTCATTCATTGGTTAATAGAAGCATTTCGAAAACGCTCGGATACAAGTAGAACATTCAAAAAAATAAAGAATAAGACAAAAAAAAAGTGTCAAAATAAAAATAAATAAAAAAAGAGGATAGAAGACAAAAATGAGAGACGGAAAGTCGAAAACTAAAATATTCTCTCTTTGAAATTTTACATGTTAATTGGGCAAGACTGAAAAACACCGAACAGCCGCAATCAAGTTCCATTTGTCTAATACTCTAATCGTACATTTGGAAAGAACATATGATTAATCAAACAACATTGACTCGTGCAACATTTCTAATCAATTTGACCACGTGATTTAATAGGTCAATATATAATATATATAGTCGCTATTAATTTCATTTGTTTGGTTATTTTCTAAGACTAATGAAATCTGATGGCGTCGACACTTTGATCGTTTATTGGAGAGATATTCAGTGGTTGGTAACCAAATAATTAATTAATGTGCATTCCTCAAGCGGCCCTTTTTTTAATTCAGATAAATATTACGAGCAAAATGATCAAGATTTGATGATTTTTCAATGAAAGAGAAAGAACACAAAGTTCTACCGTTTTAGAATAAAACTGAGCCGAACGTTATAATTTCTACAGTTCTTTAGATTTTTTGCACACGCTCATCTCATTGAAAAATAAAGACGAAATGATAGATTTTCTACCGTTCGGACATTCATTGATTGCCGAAAGCCAATTTTTTTACGATTCTGACTCTTGCATTAAAAAAAATAAAAAGAGTCACCACTTCCTCCCAACCCTCTTCCGCATTGATTTTTTTGCATAACCCTGAAGAAAGCAAGAATTATATCTATAATTCTGGTTTCAAAAGTTTGACACCAATGATCCTACTTTGTCGGCATTCATGTTAACATGTGTTGGCTGAACGCATGCGTTCAGAAACCGAGACTACTCGAGTTGACAAAGCAAAAATTTATCAAGTAATTTGTGAGTCAGCGTTCGCGTCTGAACGAAGCGTCTGAACATACGTCCAGACGAGCCAACGTTCAAACATGAATGTCAGTTCGAACGCATGCGTTTACTCTGAACGCGAATGCAAGTAAAATAGAATCATCACTATCAGAAATTTGAAATCAGAGTTATTGATGTAATCATTACACTCTTAAGGGTTATGCAAAAAATCTTCCGCATTATACCAAATAAAAAAGTTGTTCTGAAGACTTGACTTTCGTCACGCATCAGTTTTTCTTAGAATTACTATCATCGTAAGCGTTACTGTATCTAATAAATTAGGAAAATATTTCGTAGATTCTGTCATCGATATGCATATTGCTGTTATTTGAATTATTATGCATGTTATTTTATATTGAGAAAGTTATAATACATGTTATTTGTTTTGTTATGCATGTTAAAAAACTAACATGCATAACAACTCAAATAACATGCATAATTTTTTCAGTACAAAATAACATACATAATAATTCTTTAATATGCAGAACAACATGCGTATCGATGACAGGATTGATGAGGAGATCACTATATTAGCTCCCAATAAATTATAGTGCTTCCGGTCATGAATATACATTTATGTTCACTGTTCACCTTTTATGTATGATTATATATTAACAATTTGTTAGCTGAGATATATAATTTTTAACAATTGCAGTTATTAAACTATATAGAAATGTATAAAAAATGAATATAAACAAGTATCCGACTAACAATTTCTCCAATGTCCATCCTTCACTCCCATCCACCAAAATAACATTATATGTTTCCCTAAGTAACGTTTCATAAAAGGAAATTCAAACAATCAACAACTTTCAAAATGGATTGCGGGACCATGCTAATTCTTCCAACTTTTCTTTGTGCATGGTAACATAGGGGGTGTTCATACTAACATCTCTAGTATTCATACCAACATCCCAAATATTTATACCAACTTCACTGGTGTTCATATTAACTATCAGGTGATGATACCAACATCCCAAGTATTTATAGCTGTTGGAATTTCATGTGTAAGTTTAAGAAATCGAAAAATAAAAAATTTCTCCTCTATGTGACTCAATACATAAGATCTACATTATTTTATGATAATTGCAAGCAAACTACACATAGATTTCATCAAGTACTTCATGTGCATGATATAAATAGCTAATAAACTTATTTATCATATACACAAGAGGTTGAAGATTTATACTTGAAGAGATTGTCAAATCTCTGGTAGAGAGAAGTCCGTTTCTTTTCTAGATCTCTTGGAAAAATCGTCTTCTTTTTATTCGATCTTGGAAGCACCTTTCAACCTCTTGGTTCACCATGAAGCTAAACAACAAACTAATACTCCTCTTAGATAGATGGATGTATGATTTAAAGCTTAGATCCAACCACCTAGAACTTCATTCTTCAATGGAAAAAAATATTTCATTTGGTGACTAACATATGCAAGAGATATAGAGAAGAAAAAACAGTTGTTTTTTCTTTAGAAAAGAGAGAAAGTGGAGGGGAGGCTACTATTTACGAGCAATGTAGCAAGAGAGAAAATTTAATTTCTCCCATCAAACACATTCCTTTATATAGTCAAACTCTAGGACAATTTTTAGTGCTAATTTGAATTAATTACACTAATCTAATAATATTCTCTTGTTACTCTTGAATCACATTTTGCAATGGATTTAATTTATGATTCAATAATATAATTATATTATTCTTTATGTGATGTTGATATTATTATTATAATGTTTTTCCATCAATATGTCAAATAATATTCACATATTCTCATAATTTTATTTATGAACTAATCGTGTCATATGATGAGATTTTATTTTATCATTTTATCGCATGTATTTTATTTCATACATCATGAAAATAAATACATCATATAAATGATGTGAGTTTTACTAACCTTAGTTGCTAAAAGAAAGTTTCAAGTATACAATCGTCTATTGTAGTACTTTGGATATTGAATCCACAGGAACAATTCAGATTTAGTTTTCAAATTCTAATCATTTAATCTAAGTAAAGAAAGAAAAAAGAATTTAGTGTTTTAATTAAAAGTAAAAGGATTGATGTTGATTTTTGGTGTTTTAGAAATTTAGACTAAGTTTATCACAATTAAAAACCTTAGAAAATTGAAATAAGAGACTTCGGATTTCTTTTTTTTTCTATCTACTTGTTGACATCTACTTGGTTGATTAAGGATTGTTTTATATTATGAAGGTGCAATTAACAAATTTGGTATTAAGTGATATTTCTATGTTAACACCATATCTAAACTAGAACAAATTTTATCTTTCGATACTTTGTCATCCTAGTCTAAATTCATTAAGATCTAATTGCCTTAATTAACTTAAATAATTGCAATTCACCTCTTGATACTTGATATAATTATTCAATTCAATTAATTTAAGCCTATAAACAATAATCGTCATGTTTCAGTACTTAGATTATTATCTACCTTGCTACTTGTGGTCGGGATCTAACAATTTTTTTTCTCAATTTCAATTACCAAATCCTAAAGTATGCAATTTGATCAAGATCATAATCAATAGAAACAAGCACAAGCCATATGACAAAACAATAAAAAATAATATATAAACCAAGCAAATACAGCAAGTTTCAAGTTCTCCCTAAGAATCCTAATGGAGATTAGCTCAACATGGCCATGAAATACAACAGTAAATCTCAAAGAAAAGTAGAAAGAATAAACCAAAGGAGAAGATGATGGTGATGAATCCAAGTGCTTCTTCTTCTTCTTCTTCTCTCTCTAGAATCTCGCTCTCTAAGGTGAATAATGGAAGAACTCAATGCCAAAAATATAAACTTATCTCTATTATGTATCCCCTAATTATAAGAAATGCTAAAACCCCGAAATAAGCCCTCAAAATCTGCCAAAAATAGAAAATAAATTGTTATGTCGTTTCAGACTACGACTGTAATGGTCATCATTACGACAGTAGTGAGCGTAGAAACTGTCAAAAGTTGAGACGTGGAGGCAGTTCTGGAAACTATCGGTGCTGGTTACGGTCGTAGTCATATGTGACTACGGTCGTAACCAAGGCTTCTGCTCGGAAATCTGGTTAAGTTTAGAGAAGTAGACCTCTCGAGAAAAGCAGCCTACGATCGTAACCAAGATGGCCTATGATCGTAAGCTATGGAATAAAGGCTTTGGTGGCTAAGTCCTCAAAAGTGGAATCTCTGGAAGGATGGACTACGACCGTAATGACTATGGCTACGGTCGTAGTGGGGTCTGTCTGAGCAAGTTTTGGCTAAGTACTGAAGATCAAAGTCTCTGGATGCGATGACTATGACCATAGTGAGATGGCCTACAATCGTAGTGAATGTGCGTGGTCTCTGGATCCAGGCTGGGGACTTGATTACGACCGTAGTGAGATGTGACTATAATCGTAATTAATCCTATAACTCCTCAGGCTGTCTGGTTATGCTCCTTTCTACTCCAAATCGTCTAAAAGTGGTCTTTTATGCTTCCATAAACTATTTTCTGCATTTTAAAATATTTCCAGGGGAGTAACTTGAACTTTGAATTAAAACTTGGTTATTTAAACTAAAATTTACCGGACTTTTGTTTAAATTACACAATAAGCCCTACGATTTTGGTACAAAATTTGGGCTTATCAAATTCCTCCAAGCCTAGTCCTTGTTGCCCTCACACAAGTCTAAACTCACGAGAATCAACCCAAGTATACTATGAAATTTAAAACAAGTCATCTACACAAATCATAATTCGGCTTCTCGAGACAAATTAGGGTTAAACAATTCAATTTAAAGGCATACAATGTGGTAATATATTTAGAATATTTTCCAACGATCTTCTTCACCTCACAAACACAATTTTTTCTTTTTAATTTTAAAGTAAATCTACTCTACATGCAAGCTAAGCAAAACCTCTAACTTAATTCTTTTGATTTTATGGAAATTATTTAATTTACTTATATAAACTCATAAGTACTCCAATAAAGAAAAGTTTTTACCCCTAATCGACAAGTTATAGTGATACGATTGAGTTAGTAATTCTCGAATTTGTCGCCTAAATTTCACAAGTAATAACCAACTTTAGATAATCCTTCGAAAAGAAAAAGAAAAATAAAAATTTAGCTATGGGTGTAAATTGTGTCTGATGCTGACTTTTTCATTTTTTTCACTCATGTTTTTACTTTTTTTGTTTGTTTTTTGACATATATGCGGATGTATCTATTCTAAGGACTTCAACCCAATATATAGCTCATTTTTTTTTGCAATTTACACCTTTGTTCAATTCAGTCCGATTAAGAAAGAATTATCGAGTCTCACGCAAAGCTTCCTATGGGCACAAAGCCTTTCTAGAACTCTTGTCCTAGCGTGTCTGATACTTGTTTACTACGTTGTGAAATTGGGTTCTAAATTCAAGGTCATAGATATAAGAGATCGTAACTCAAATCAATTTGGGAACCTATGTTGAACTACTTATGGGCAATACAAGTAATAATTAGAGGTTTACTTAGAGAGAGAGAGAGATATCCTAGAGAGAGAAGAAGAAGAAGATAAGAAGACGCCCTTGGATTCATCACCATCATCTTCTCCTTTGGTTTATTCTTTCTACTTTTCTTTGAGATTTACTTGTTGTATTTCATGGCCATGTTGGGCTGATCTCCATTAGGATTCTTAGAGAGAATTTGAAACTTGTTGTATTTGCTTGGTTTATATATTATCTTTGATTATTTTGTCATATGGCTTGTGCATGTTTCTATTGATTGTGATCTTGATCAAATTGCATATTTTAGGATTTGATAATTAAAGTTGAGAAATAGAATTGTTAGATTCCGATCACAAGTAGCGAGGTAGACAATAATCTAAGTACCGACACGTGACGATTATTACCTATAGGCTTAACTTAATTGAATTGAATAATTGTATCAAGTATCGAGAGGTGAATTGTAATTATTTAAGTTAATTAAGGCAATTAGATCTTAATGAATTTAGACTAGGATGAACAAGTACCGAGAGGTGAATTGTAATTTAAAACAACTTTACAAAGTTCCAGTGAGGATTATTTTCAGAGAATTTTTCAACTATTGTTTTAAAAACATATAAATTATAATAATAATAATAATAATAATAATAAAAGAGCATGACTACAATGCTTTACAAAGCACCAAGCAAGTCCTACTCCCCCTCTGTATGTCAAATTTTTAAGTCTGAACGACCGATTCAAATCATAAAACTTGATCTGCGTATTAAAATCTCATTAGAAATCAAATTTTACATTTTTTAGATTTTTTTACTAGTTTTTAAAGAGGTGAAAAAATATTCATATCAAATGGTCAAAAAATCGTTAGATTAAACGACTTTTCATTCTCTTTAAAAATAGTAAATAAATTCGAAAAAAATGTAAAATTCGATCTCCAAAGAGATTTTAATGTGAAGAACAAGTTTTACAATTTGGATCGATCGTTTGAACTTTGAAATTAAAGATACGAATGTGAAGTACTGGTTCTTTGATGCTTTGTGAAGTACTATATCCATGCTCATAATAAAATTATCACTTATTATAATAAAAAGAACATCTTATAATAAATATACTCGGTTTATAACTTTATATTATATTTGTATATATAACTGATGATAATATAATATTTCAAAAGTATAAGGTTTCCGTGCAAATGTATTAGACAATAAGAAACATTGCCACAGAAGATCAAGTTAGATAGTTAGATTAGTTAAGCTAGCATTAATTGTAATTAAGGGAGCTCAGCTATGTTACTCGGATACTTCATTCTTCTAGTCGTATGCGTATTGGATACGGATATGCCTTGGATACGGTGCGGGTGCGTATCGGATACGCCACGTGGCGTATCCAATTATTTAATATTATTTGACCGACGGATTCGGTCAAGATACGTTTAGGATACGTTTTGGATACGAATTGAGTTTTTTAGTAATATTAAATAAGCAATTGTGTATAATATATAATATTAATTACGCCATGTAATTTGTATAGTATTATTTTCAATATAACATGAACTCTTTTGTCAAGAAAGTGTTTAATCAAATGCTTATATTTTTTTGTTATTTTATAAGTATCAATATATATTAAAAAGTTGAATAGAAAAACAAATTTCAAGCATTTTAATATATAATATGATTTTTTATTATATATATATATATATATATATATACGCACTCGTATCCGCGATTTTTTAAAATTGCCATATCGCCGCACCCGCACTGTATCAGATACGATACGCGCACCCACACTCGTGCAACACAGGAGCTCAGCCTGTACAGAAATAAATAGGCAGTCTCTCCTCTAGAACAAAGGAATTCGGAATAATACAATTCATGTTTTCCAATCACTTGTCTCTATTTCTCTTCTCTGTTCTCTTATAAAATGTGATATAAATGCATAACGAATTGAAAAATGCATATGCACCAACTTCCCATTTTGCATATGCGTGCACGTCTTTTAATGAAGTAGAGACGAATAAAATTGAATCGCGTTTTTCCGTCAGCCATTTTGAATTAAACCGATTTTGCATGGGTTCTACCGATTTTTCTTAAAATCGTTCGTTAATTCGGTTTATTTTCGCTCCAGATCTCTCAAATGAAACGACCTAAAATTGCTCGGTTCCGGTTTTTTCCTGCTGGACCGTCCGGTCTGGCCCGGTTTTAAAAACACTGTATACAGCAGATGTGGAACCAAAAATATCGACAAATAAATATATAGAAGTATCAAATTATCATGTCATCATCACATAACATCTTATATACCGAAATAATCTTTGAAAATCAACCCATTTCAACTTCTCATGGAAACAATGGATTCTTCAAAAATCAGAAAATCACTTTGCATCTTTAGAAGACTGGCTTCCTTTATAGCCTAGGCATGAGGGATGATGGGCTAAGCCGGTCAGCCTCGGTCACAATGTGGTTGCGGCTTATTTGGTTAACTGAAGTGCACCCGCTAAGCGCCATCGTCAATTCGAATTCTTCCCGGAGCATTTGGAGCACTTTTCTCACTCCTACCTCTCCCTCTGCTGCCAGAGAAAACACAACTGGTCTCCCAATCTACTCAGAAAAAAAAAAATGTAGGCAAGCAAGTGGAAGTTAAGCTACTAAATATATATTCACAAAAGAAATTAGTGAACCTGAACTTCAACACTGCACACAAACAGAAACACTAAGTCTAAGACCAATTCAAGCTGTTGCATTTTTATTTTAAAAACCAACTGCCCATATGATACTAGACTGAACCTGAAATGGGATCAAGTGGCATCTGACTAGTCAACAATCTGTTCTGATCCAAACTGAAACTGAACCAACCTGAGCAGCTCTATTCCCTAAAAACTTGTAACCAAACATGACACAACCTTAACCCAAAGAACATGCATGTTACACCAAACAAAAATACCTTATACCTGAGGCAACCTAAAATATTTTGCAATCCAAATTCCAAATCATTTTGTT
>CAXKVX010001338.1:0-103302 GCA_964058865.1 Eleocharis quinqueflora
ATCAAATCACACAAACGGGTGGTTAAAATTTCGATTTATCATTCCCAATAATTTATTTATGTCAAAATCTTGTGGGATACCAAAATTTTCTATTTTTTGAAATTTGTAAGTATTTGTTTTGGATTTTTGAAAATGACTAAAAAATAGTAATAAAATAATCAATGCTTGTACATAAAATAGGGCACTTTCAAAAATCCAAAACAAATACTTACAAAATTCTAAAAATAGAAAATTTTGGTATCCCACAAGATTTTGATATAAATAAATTATTGAGCATGATAAATCAAAATTTTAGCCGTTCGTTTGTGAGATTTGGTGATCAAGCACCGACCACTTGGTGCTTGATCAAGCACCATAGCCCAGTTCTATATATATATATATATATATATATATATATATATATATATATATATATATATATATCATTTGGTCATTTTTCAAATTGATTTATCTAAAAAGATATAAAAATGATTTGCCGAATAGTAAAATTAATGTAACTTTTGGTCGTTTGTATAAAAAAAGTTTTTTATACAAATTTCCATGGATTGTAGCCGTCAAATATTTTTTATATATTTATTATTTTGTTGAGAGATTTTTCTTAATTTATTTTGTAAACAATATCAAATTTTGAGCACATATTTATGACAGTAAATATGATAATTTGGAAAAAAAAATTGGAGATAATATATTATCAAATATAAAATGCGCTGAGTCTCCACACATTACGTGACATGTTATTTCATAGGACACATGTGCTATGTATAGTCTATTATTTCTTGCTCCATTAAAGAAATTTACTTCTTGAAATATTTATATCCTTGAAGAAAAGAAAGACACCGATAAATGCTTGGAATGGCTCTCTAGCGCACCGTTTCGAGATTCTGCCCAACCATCTCTAACGACTCTGAGAGAAATCCAAGGAAGTACAAACTAGAATTTCGATTTGGCTCTTATCTAATTGAAATTGAAATTGCATCAACAAGTGATATCATAATCACTTTTGTGTCAAGATTTAGAATTTTTGGTTAATTTCCGTATATGTGCGTCAAACATTTGATCTGTGTTAATTTTTGAGTTAATTTTGTGCAACCGGAGCACATACTGATTAACAAAATAAATTGATTAACCGGTCATGTGCAAACACTAATTGCTTAATATGGAAATTGATCAAATTGCCTTACAAAGGAAATGAATTTTGTTAATTGCTTAACATGTGCACAATTTTTTTTTGGTGGTGAATACAAGTGCAAACCAAGATCTTAACCGGCCTTGTTCACCAATTTTGTAATCGCCAATTTTTTTTTCAGAATTTCTAGAAATTTTCGAATTTTGCCTTACAAAGGAAATATAGAATTACTTTAAGAGAAGAGAAGGAGAAATGATGCAGAAAGTTCTCGAGAAGAAGAAAAGAAGACGCCGAGTATTTTAGGAGGAAACGAAACGAAAAAACATTGTAATGGACTGAAAAAGAAGTATAAGCCTATGATTATAAAGAAGTGAAAATGTACTTTACTCTTCGAAAAGATTAATATTTTAATTATTTTTTATTTAAAATTTTCAGAATGCTTAGCACTTAAAGAATGAAAAAGGACGATGATTGACTGACTTATATATATGATTTTATATACTTCATATAGACGTAGGAAAACAGTTAAATTAAACGTAACGAATCTCTTGTGTTTTTGTTGCATTCAACTCGACAAAAATATTTGAATTTGCATCTTACGTTACGTTTAATAAACACAACAAAAATTACTTTCGTTTAACGTTGCGTCATACGAAACGCAACACAAAATATTTAAAACACAATTCGTTTACGGCTCTAATAATACATACTCAATTTTTGCCCTAAAAAACTCTCGAGAAAGCCCAAATTGATTTCACGACAGAGATCCAGAATCAAATATGGGCATTATATGCTGTTAGTTAGCCTTCTTAGCCACACCGAAATAAAAAGCCCTAAATTTTCAATGATAAATAATATTACATCGAATTGAATCATTACTTTTACACTAGCGTTCTACTCGTGCTCCGCGCGAAGAAATTAAATTTTAAATTTTCGTATTGAATAATAAAATTATAATAATTTTTTTAAATAAAAATAAAAAAACAATAGGTGAAAAAATTCGAAAAAAAATATCATATACAGGGGAATTTTTTTTTGAAAAATATAAGTTACACTGATTTTACTAATGTTCATGGCACTGTGAAAATGAACAATTTTCCAATGTTGAGACATGAATATATAGAATTAGATAACCTCATATTACATAGTGACACATTTTCATAAATAGCAGCAACATATTATATTCAGTTCTCATTTGGAGCAGATTACCCATCTAAAAGAAAAAAAAAAGTAAGTAGGTATTAATAAGATTGTAAAAATAAGCAAATAATTTGGCGTTTTGCTTGTGGGCTTCACTAGTCTATGTTTTATTTTGTAGTAAGAAACAGTAGCTGATGATTTTTTGTAGAAACACACAAGGTTAGCTTGTTATTTGACAAATAATTTGACGCTTAATTAACTTGTTATTTGACAAATGACAAATCTTTTGTAATTAATGTGCGAAAACTGTTATGTTGTTAAAAGAAAAAATTGAAATTTTTTTATGCAGAAAACACAAGCACCAATCCAAATCTCGTGGGACTAGCGAGATTTTTACCACATAAGTCCGTTGTTTGCTTCAGTAATTTTTACCACATATCACCATTTTAAACCGAATTTAATGTAAGATTTGATTTTAAATATTAAATTCGTTTTTGCAAGGTCTGTGGTAGCATGACTGTTGGAGCCTGAATAGCATGTTCTTTGTTCTTCTTATAGGAGGCGTACAAACAAAAAAATAGAAGTTGTCTCATGTACCATTGGATGGGTATCTGAGTTTTTGGTGTTTTGCAAGGAGCAATTTCTAGCGTTCATCTCGTTTTCACTAGACAATTGTTAATTTTTTATTTATCAAATATAATTATTTACTTGACCATTAAAATACATAATAGTTAACGATAACTATTTAGTAATATATATATAGAGAGAGATAAGCTATGGTACTTACATAAGCACAAAGCATTATCATGCTTATGATCATATCTCAAATTTCAAAATGCAAATAGACGATCCGAACCGTTGAAAATGTTGTCCATACTAAATTCTACTTGGAAAACAAAATTTTCATTTTTTGAACTTTTTTTTACTATTTTATTGGGTGGGTAGAAAATTGGTTAAATTGGAGGTCTGTAAATTGTCAGATTACTCAATTTTCTACTCATCCAATAAAATAGTAAAAAAGTTTCAAAAAATGAAAATTTTGGTTTTCAATTAGATTTTAGCATAAACAATATTTTCAACCGTTCGGATTGTTCATTTGTATTTTGAAATCCAAAATATGATCGTAAGCACAGTAAGAGCTTCTTGCTTATGTAAGTACCATAGCCTAACTCTATATATATATATAGAAAAATGCTATGGTGTACCATAGCCTAAGCACAGTAAGAGCTTCATTGGCATCACTTTAAATTTTAAATTTTGAAATTCAAACAGTCAATCCAAGACGCTCAATGTGATCTTCATATTAGAATCTTACTATAAACAAAATTGTTCATTTTGTAGATTATTTTAGATATGTTGGAGAAGAAGTTTCAGTATTTGCTTCAAGTATGATTAAATTTTGTTCTGAAGCCTTGATAAAACAAAATTTCGAACCTTTTAGTACTATAATTTTGTGTACAAGTTTGTAGAAATATATATACAAAATGATTAAATTTAATAGTCGACAATTTACAAGTATGATTAATTTATGCCTTATAATAAGAATATAATATCAAAATTCAAGAATACCTTGTAAATTAATTTTGTTACATAAAAATGATGGTTTTCTTGAATCTATGTTTATACCTTTGTAGTAAAATTTCAGAATATATAATGTGAGAGTAGACTGCAAAAAAGAAAAAAAAGAGAGCACAAGACACGTGATATTACCTTTTAGGTGCACCTAATCGTTAAATATTTATTGAAGTCACTTAACAAAGTGATCCATCTCCTCAAAAAGAAAAGGCAAAAATATTTGAGCGACTGGAAATTTAGCACCTTAATAATTTTCATTGTAATTTCCATCAAAAAAAAATTCATAGTAATTTGTTGAGATTTTTTTAAATATTTTATTGATTAAATGTTTAGATCGCATAATATAATTTATAGATTGTTTGCATGAAAGAAGAAAATATTACGCTTAAGTTTTAAGAACCACCAATTTAATTAAAATATAATTATGAATAAAATTCTGCAAGTGTTCTGAATAATGTAAGCGTAGATATAAAAAATGATGCTGATATTATTACAAAAAAGTTATAAAATCAGCAGATAATATTATGCCCTGTTAGTCCACCCGTTGAATTTATTTTAATAAAAATATATTACAAAGATTATTTCAAAGACCTGTTATTTAATTGTTAGTTTAAAATATTTGAGACTTTATAAATGAAAAGGACTTCTATGTATTTTTTTTACATTTATAAACGAAAAGGACTTCTATGTATTTTTTTACATTTATAAATGAAAAGGACCTTTCTGTCTTTTTGATATTTTTTGTTGTGGACATCGACCTTTCTGTGGTACCAGGAGCCGGGTCGGGACACACTACTACGATAGGGGTAAAATCGTCCAACAACAATTGTTGTGTTACCTTACCATGTTAGGAACTGGAATATCCCCATTTTGCCTTATAACACAAACCTAGCGCTTTCCACCATTTTGTCTTGTAACACAAACCTAACACAAATCCAGCACAGCTGCCTCGCAATCTCCGCTACCTGTTCAAAAAAGAGAAAGCGGCGATAGATCGTCTGGTTGTATCACAGGTAACTATTCCTCTACATGATAATCTTGCTTCCTTACTGTATTGTGTAATCCATGTGAGTTTCTTGTTTGGATCTTAACGATGTGTATGGAATTTTGTTGTTGCACGAAAGCTACTAGGGTTGGATTATTTCTTAGTTTTCTTTTCTCTGGATTTTTTTTTATCAAATTGGGTAAATTCCCAAGCTTGAAAAATTCACATACGGGGTATGAATGTATGATATTATTATGAATTCGAGAGCAATTGACGATAGATCGGACAGTTCAAGTGGAAAAGAGATAAGAGGTTGAGTGTATCAATCACCTCCATCATATATTACCTTAGTCTCGCCATTTTTAATCCATCGGTAAGGAATTGAAAAGAAATCAACTATGTAGAGTTTTCCATATATAAGTGATTATTCGTCTCTTTTTTTCTTTAACCTTGCCCATGAGGTGTTTGATCAAATGCCTCTCTCAGTCACCAGTCATTCCTTAGTTGGTGAGTTTTCATTCTTGTCTGGTAAGGATAATTTTATCAAGAGAGGCTGTACTTGCACAAGAGCATGATGAATTGCCTACTAATTGTACCAAACAGGTCGGGTTATGTAAATGCGTAACATCCAGAAATACTCGATCAAATATTCTATCCGAACCTGAATTTTATTTTTGCTTTACACAAAATCCAACCACAGAGACTGATGTTGTATGTAGCAACTGAGTCATTTGTTTTATGAAGCAAATTAAAAATAATATTGTTAGTGTCATGCTTCTTAATTATACATACCTAAACAGACTCTGTAATTGTTGAAAAACTGAGTATTTTGCACTTGGTTATTTCCCTTTTAGAGATCAATTTACTCTCTAATTTGAGAAAGAATGGATGTAAAGTGTCCACTTGATTCTGCAGCCTGAAGTTCTGTTTCATCCCATTATAATAAAAGACTGAAAACCATTTGTTTGTTTTTTTCTTCAGGATCAAATTATAATTAATTAGGTTTTCGCTCTCCAGTTTAGAGGAAAGCCTTAAAAGAAATGCAAAACTAAGTTGCTATATCTGGAAGAAGAAAACTGAGGAAATACAGCTTAAGTGCTTAACTCTCTATACTACAGAAAACTTTAGATAACTTAGTATTTATTGCCTTACATAATTCAGGTCAATCCATCGATCACTTGACTGACATGGCATCAGCAGCTATGATTACCATGTCCGTAGGTACTGGCGGTGCTCAATCCCGACTCACAACTAGATGCAAATCCTCAATTCATTGTGGAGCTACTTGTTCATCCATCAACCGTCTCAATCCATCCTTTCTCACTATTGATTCCACTTCAAGTTTGTCCTCGTCTCTTCTCAAAGCCACTGCCATTAGAAAACCTGTGCCAAAACTAAGATCTGCAAACCATTTCACACCCCAAGCATCAGCCTACAAAGTTGCTGTACTCGGTGCAGCCGGAGGTATTGGGCAACCCCTTGGCCTTCTTCTGAAAATGTCACCTCTCATCTCAGATCTTCACCTGTATGATATTGCGAATGTAAAAGGAGTGGCGGCTGATTTGAGCCATTGCAACACCCCTGCACATGTAGCTGACTTCACTGGGGCTGCTGAGCTGGCAAACTGCCTTAAGGGCATGGATATCGTAGTAATCCCTGCTGGTGTCCCCAGAAAGCCTGGCATGACCCGTGATGACTTGTTTAACATCAATGCAAATATTGTGAAAACCCTAGTCGAAGCTGTTGCTGATAACTGCCCGGAGGCTTTTATTAATATTATCAGTAATCCTGTGAACTCTACAGTGCCTATTGCTGCTGAAGTACTGAAGGAGAAGGGCGTTTATGATCCGAAAAAATTGTTTGGTGTTACGACACTAGATGTTGTCAGGGCTAATACTTTTGTTGCTCAAAAGAAACAGCTGAGACTGATTGATGTTGATGTGCCAGTAGTTGGTGGCCATGCTGGAATTACCATTTTGCCTCTTCTGTCAAAAACTAAGCCATTCGTAGGTTTCACTGATCAAGAGGTAGAAGAACTGACAGTCAGGATTCAGAATGCCGGTACTGAGGTTGTTGAGGCAAAGGCTGGTGCAGGATCTGCTACACTATCCATGGCTTATGCCGCAGCGCGCTTTGTAGAATCATCTCTGCGTGCATTGGATGGTGACAGTGAGGTGTATGAGTGTGCTTATGTCCAGTCAGAATCGACTGAACTGCCCTTCTTTGCATCAAGGCTCAAGTTAGGGAAGAAAGGGGTACAAACAGTCATTTCTGATGAACTTCAGGGGCTCACTGAGTACGAGGCCAAAGCGTTGGAGGCTCTGAAGCCAGAGTTGAAGGCTAGTATTGAGAAAGGGATAGCATTTGTGCAAAACCAGAAAGCTGCCCCTGCATCTGTCTGAAATTGATGGTTGTTATTCTATTATGAAGTGATATGAATTTTAAGTTTTTGGTAGAGGGACCAGTGGTGATGGTCTTAATTGCTTACTGTTTTGTCTTTCGTAAGGGGTTTCTCCTTCTGTGGCCTACTATTTGTTTTTGATTTAGATGTTTCCATGATGGCCTGTACGGAGGGATTGAAATAAGGATCTTTTTTCTTTCTTTTTGCTTTTTTTCTTTCAAGTTTTGACATTTCAATGATGGCATACAAATGACCAGCTGGAATAATCAGTTAGGAACTGGTCTTCATTAATTTTACAGATAATGAACTATCTGCTGTGGTACTTAGTTCTCTTTTTGTTTAATTGTGTTTTGCTTAAAAATTCTTCCTTTGAATAAAAAGAGGTCACATTGACAAAACTGTTTGAGCTAAAAGATTAGACACTAATTATAAGTATTTCAGTGCCTTATAAGTTATAATCGCATTTTGTGTTGTTGATGCCATTTTTTTGTAATTATAATGGATTATTAGATTGATTCTCCACATACGAATAGTGCACATCTGAAACAGCCCGTAAAAGTCTACCAGGGAGGTGTCAAATGCTGGTACCACCGAAAAAGAAACATGGGCTTTCTCTGGGGTGATGTCAGGCATTGGCTGACAGAGGCTTTAACTTTTAGTTCGCAAAAGAGGGGCTTGGTTGTTAGAAAGTGCAAACACCAGTCGAATCTAAAGCAAAGATATAAAATATCAGTGTAAAGAACAAAAAATGGATAATCCGTTGTTGCTTTATTCTTGAATTTTGGGGATCAAATCTATTTTCCCTCTCATTGCTTTCATCGATTTTATAAGAATATAGACATGGAAACATGGGGTGCAGATTTCTTCTTCTATTTCTTTTTGTCAAGATACGCTAAGTAATTTTTAAAATAAAAAAAGAGTTATAGTAATTAGTATCTAACAAAAAAAATTCTAAATAACTAAGAAACTATCATAATTTTAAATATATTTTTGTAATGTTCCCTTATTCTCAATTAATTGCAATTAATCTTATTAAAGTAACAAATAATTGTGTGTGCAACTGTGCATTAAATTCTTCTTGTGTCTTCTATTAACTATTTCTCCTCTTCTTACAAAAATTATAAAAAAAAACTCCAAAAAAGAAGAAGAAAGAACAAGAAGACGGGTCTGTAATGGTGATAAACTCCTCGTGGCTGTCAAGGTTGGACGTTGGGGGTGCAGATTTCTTCTTCGATTCCAGTTTTTTTTTCTCTCTCTGACTTTGCTGCTCTCTGGCTTCGCTAAAACCAACACACGAGAAAACGCGAGAAAGGTCTAGGATTGCACAAATTGGCGCGAAATATTGTCGTAGAGGAAAATCAAATCGTCGGGGTCGATTGCAGTTATTGAGGGAAAATCGCGGATTCTATTGGACGGTTTGTGAATCACAACTAAATAAGATACGATACGATGTATTGTACTCCTGTATCGTCGTGATTCGCGAGATACACTCCATCTCAGATACACAGGTAAGATCGTATCTCTGAGCATCCGAATCGTATCGAATCGTGAGATTCGTATCTCGTATCGTAAGATTCGTGAGATACCCTCCATCTCAGATACATCATACACATGTAAGATTCATATCTCTTAGCCCCTGAATCGTAGCGAATCGTAAAATTTGTATCTCGTATCTAAGATACTAACTACTATGGGTTTTATACGATCCACAAAAATAGAATGAAGACCATAATACCACAAACAGTACCAACTACCAAGCAGTGCATATTAAAATAGCAATGATCCTGGACAAGAGTACACATAATTTATTTTTTATGTATATTTTATTATTGAATCGCAAATTTGCAATGAAAAAACAGTGAAACTTCCTATTTGGGAAGGAAAATTACGAAGTTATTACAATACTAATGATAAAAAAAGAAAGAAAAAAAAAATGATGAGCTGATCTGCATACTCTCGTACACATGCATTTAGGACAATAGTATATGCGTTCAAGTTCAAATTATAGATTTATACTGATCTTGAAGAACATGTTTACAGCAGTAAATATGATAATTTGAAAAAGAATTGAAGAAAATATATTATCAAATATTCTAAAGAATATTTGGTGTTAATTATGGTATCTTTCTAAAATACGTTTTCACTAGTATAAAAGGCGTTGGATCTCCAAGCATTACCGTTATGATTTTTCTAGGCACATGTGCTGTGAATTAGCCTCCACTTTCTCTTCAATTACAGAAAGCTACTTCTTGGTTCATTCATGACCTCGAAGAAATGATTGGCACCGGGAATTCTTGGAAGGATCCACTAGCATACCGCGGTGCTGCCCAACTCATCTTCAACGGCACCTTGATCAAGAGATTAGTACAAGGGAGAAGTATACATTGCGAGGCTCACCTTCAATGAATAATTAGAGTGCGAGATTGTGCCATAGTATACATTGTCAGGCTCACCTGTAATGAATGGTGTTGCTGAAAGACGCAATCACACTCTTAAAATATGGTGAGAAGTATGATTGCTCGTACAACTCTACCTTAGAATTTGTGGGGAAAGCCTTAAAGACTGCAACATATATATCCAAGAGAGTTCCAACTAAAACAACTAATAAAACCCCACATGAGATTTGGGTTGGATGCAAACCTAGCCTAAATCAAATCAAGACCTGGGACTATCCAGCAGAAGCTAGGCCTTATTGTCCACAAGAAAAGAAACTGGATGAAATAATAATTAGTTGCTATTTTATTGGATATTCTGAAAGATAAAGAGGATATAAATTTTACAATCCAACAAACCATACAATTTTCGAGACAAGACGGGCGAAATGTTTTGAGGATATTGATTTTGTGGAGGGACATATGACAAAAGATTACATTTTTAAGAAGAAATAAATGATGATGAGACTTCGACCAAAGTTCGGGCTTTGTCAGAATTCCGACACCGTTGAATCTAGAAAATGCATCTAATTAATGGTAAATAGGCAAACTACACTCCCTTCTCAAATTTTACAGGTTAACATGAACACAAATTGACCCAAATCAGACTCAAATGACAACATTTTCATGGGCGATGTAAATGGTTGTGCGCTTGTGGGAGATTCAGAATTTTGTAACGATGTTCATGAGCTTGTTACTCAAGAAATAACACGACCAGAGCCAATAAAATGATCCACTGGAGAGAACATATTTACTGGAAGATTTGTTTATCTTCAAGAACATGAGTTTGACATAGGCATGTTTGAAAATAGCGTCCAGGCGGGATTCTAAAAACAATGTTGAAAAATATAAGCCATGTCTAGCCCAAAAGGGTTTCACACAGAAATAATGCATTGATTATAAGGAAACTTTCTCTCAGATTTCATCGAAAGATTCCTTAAGAATTATATTGGCACTGCTAACACATTATGATTTAGAGCTCCACCAAATGGATGTAAAGACAACGTTTCTCAATGGTGACATTGATGAAACGATCTATATGAAGCACCCATAAAATTTTGTGATCTGTAATCAAAAGTCTATGGCATGCCGACTCAAGAATTTCATTTATGGGCTCAAACAAGCATCTCGACAATGATACTTAAAATTTCATAACATAGTTAGCTCATACGGTTTCGAGTCTAACTTGGTTGATGAATGCATATACCATAAGTTTTGTGGGAGCAAGTTCACTTTTATAGTCTTATATGTTGATGGCATATTGCTCACAAGTAACAATAAAAATATGTTTCATCAAACCAATAACTTTCTTTTTAGTAACTACGAGATGAAAGGTCTTGGTGATACTTCATTTGTTTTACGGATTGAAATACTAAGGGGAAAATCCCAAGGTACTCTGAGACTGTTCCAACGGAATTATATCGATAAAATGCTTAGCAAATATGACATGAATGACTGTAAACTAGATGATACATCTGTGGCTAAATGAGACAAGTTCAATCTGGCACAATGTTACCGAACTAAATTAGAAAAGGACACCATGAAAGACATCTTCTACGCGTACATTGTAGGCAATCTCATGTATCCCCAAATATGCATGAGACTAGATATAACATTCGTTAATGGAATGCTATGGTGATATTTAAGTAATCAAGGTACAAAGCACTGGAAGGCAGCCAAGAGGGTGCTGAGATACCTGAAGAAGACAAGAGATTATATTCTCACATATCGAAGATCAGAAAAGCTCGAGGTCATTGGTTATAAAGATCCCTATTTTGGAGGATGCATGAATATCATTAAATCAACATCAGGATACATCTACATGACGACAAACGACATTGTATTATGGAAGACTGCTTAACAGACATTAATAGCACCATCCACAATGGCGGCCGAGTTTATTGCATGCTACGAAGCCTCAAACTTTGGTGTATGGCTCAAGAATTTTGTTACTAGACTGAAAGTAGTTCTTTCTATTGAGAAGTCGTTGACGTTGTTATGTGATAATAATTCTGTTGTGCTCAATGCGACAAACAACAAAAGCTCGACCAAGTCTAAATACATAGACATCGAGTTTCTAGCAATAAAAGAGAAGTGCAGAACAATCAGCTGAAGATAGAACATGTGGGTACAGACTTCATGATTACAGATCCCCTTACAAAACTACCACCTAAAAAGTTTCATGAGCATATTTCTCATATGGTTGTAGTACCTATTTTAGGATAGTTAGGGAAAATATGGAAGTCTGATTTTGTTTTGTTTCTATGCTATGTAATTTATAACAAGAATGATAAATACAAATTATATTTTGAGTCTCATTATTTTCTCTCTTTATAGTTTTGACCTCACTAAAGTAAAGTTTAAGGATGACCCATTTGAAAATAGGCACGTATAATCACACTCTCGTGTAATTTCCGAACTATATGTCCAGAATCTCATTCATGTCATCTAGCTTGTATTTGGCACAATGAGTTAAGTCGAGATAGCAAAGTAGAAGATGTGGCGACATTGCTTAAGTTCTTTGTTGGTACAACTGATAGACATAATTGGTTAAGAAGTACGAAAGAAAAGACATAAAAATTAAAGCAATCTGCAGATCACATATATATGTAATCAAAGGGATCACACTCGTTCTTGTGGGAGATTGTTGGAATTAAGACGTCAAATTCAATAAATAAAATTTGGACTACGTGTTATATGATTAATATATCACATACTTTCACCAATATTACGAGGAGTAATATCAGATATGCCGTAAATGTGATTAATTTATACAAGGGCATAATACGTATTTCGCTAAGATTCTGAGTACGAATACATATGAAATTTAATGTGAACTAATTATAATTATTGATGGACCGATTATGATTTTTAAACTAATACTAGTGTTAATGTAAAGTTATAAATATTATTTGGTATAAAACCAAAGGTTTTGGATCTAAGGCCAAGCAAAACAGAAAAATCCGCAATTAACTTGTCGTCGCAAGGGTTCCCCTTTGCGGCAGCAAAGAACCAGGAAAGACTAGGAAAGAATTGCTGAAAATTCAGTAGTTCAACTGCAGCTGCAATAGCCCATCTTTGCGGCCCCAAGACACTTGGCAGATATTTTTACCAAGTTTGGATTCAAGTCATTTGCGACCGTAATAAGCTTTATTGCGGCCGCAAGAATCCTGCACAACCAAAAAAACTTTGCCTTATTTTGTCGATATCTTATTTGAGGAATGTAGTTATAGCAGTAAATATGATAATTTGGAAAAGAATTGGAGATAATACATTATCAAATATTCCAAAAAATATTTGACATTAATTATGATATCTTTTCAAAATACGTTTTCACTAGTATAAAAGACATTGGGTCTCCAAGCATTATTGATAAGATTTTTCTAGGCACATGTGCTGTGAATTAGCCTCCACTTTCTCCTCAATTATAGAAAGCTATTTCCTTGTTCATTCATGACCTCAAAGAAAAGATTGACACCGGAAATTTCTTGGAAGGATCCACTAGCATACCGCTGTGCTGCCCAAACCATCTCCAATGACACTTTGATCAAGAGACTAGTACAAGAGAGATCGTATGAATGGAAAGTAAGTATTGCTTCCGCTTAATTTTATTTTGTCTTAAATAATTGCACGAAGGTTAAAATTGAATTTCAATTACTTAGGTTAGAATTTCGATATTGTGACTAAAGCCTTAATTCTTGAATTGCACCAACATTCTAAGCTTCAAAACATTCAGTTGTTAGATCAATTATTTTGTAGATATTTTTTATTTCAATGTATTCTCTTCTAATCAACTTCTTTTAGTTATATAAAATTGTAACTTAAAAATTAAATTACATAAATTATATATATAAATTACACCATTGTAATATTACTTTTATGTCACGATATTTGCACGATATGACAAAAAGAGAAAATATACTTATATTTATTAGAGCTACTCGCATACTTATAAATATCCTACCACTTATGTACCGGATATTTGCTGCATTCGTATCCGATATCGATTTGCGTCTGATATTTCGTATGACAATTGGTGCGCATTTATGAGTCGTTCTGTGCTTCCTCACATTGCCGTAAGATTGAAACCACTTCTCATTGAAACACATTAATTACCACTTGTTTGTATGATTTTTTTTAAAAATCATAGTAAAATATATGTAACATTCCTAAAACAACCTTTCATAATTTCCCCATGTGTAAACCTTATAGTTTGAAGAAAAACCTTTGACAACTCAAATCTAAGAAAAAATAAATAATAATCCAGTCGTCGAAGTTTTCAAATTGTTTCCATGCATGGTGTGGATTGTGGGTTCAAAATGAGCTAGCTTCTTGTGCATTTATTATTTATTATTGTTTTTGTAATTTCTCTGTAATGTGATCTGTTATCACTTGGCAGGACAGTTGAAGATTCAAGTATGTGCTTTCTAAACTGATTAACATGATATAACTTCTATTAAATATAGAGAAATTAAAAAACCACAATGTAACAAGGCTGTTGCAAAAGGACATGCACTAGCATGATGAAATTCACATGAATAAAAACAAAAAGAAAAACAAGAGATAGTTAGAACCCAAGAACCAGTATATGCTACTCTAATCCTACATTAACACTTCCATATTAATTTCTACATGATATCCAAACCTAGACCTGTCTAGAAAGCAATCTACAAATTAATCTCTCTCATTTCCAACCACCAGCCTTCTCTTCTTATAGTTTGCCTTAAAACAAGCTTGCCTAAGTCTCTTGGTTTCTTTATGCATTTCAACTGACGGCCTCATCTCCATCAACATCTTTTCTTGCTCCAGAATGTCTATTGCATTTTTGACATGCAAGTCTCCTACAGATCCTTCCTTCCATCCCAATTCCTATATATATATATATGCCAAGTTATCAAAAAGAAAATGTAAATAATTAAGCAACAAATAATAAAAAATTATCTCATGAAGAGTGAGAATACTTCTCCAAATTTAATTTATCACCCAAAAAGATAAGTTCAATATTAAAGAACTTATATATTTTAAAAATAGTGTTACTGACATACTGTTACAGGCTTACAGCCTCATTTTAGTAGAACTGTGGTAAGTTGATGAGCATGAAACACCATATATTGAGGTAGTTCATCATCTTCATGCAAATTAAATGAACCTCAAATTTTAAATAATGCCAAGTACCTGCACATTTTTTATTAGTGTCTGCATGCTTTTCATTTTACGGTGTGGCCAACGCGGGATACCAAGTTCTCTGCACCTCTTCTTGAGTAGTGTTAACCCAACATTTAGTTCCTTCGCAGCTTGAATTATCGGCATGTAGAAATACTGCGACACTTCTTCAAAATTCAAGACCCGCTCTTCTCTCGCCTTTTTGTTGCGGATCATGCTCCCTTCCTTGGTATTTTCTGGCACAATTTTCATATCTTCTTCTTTCAGCATGGTTGCTTCCATGATTATGTCATCCCAAAACCCATTATCGTCGTCTAACAATGTGCCAAATTCGTCTGATGATAAAACAAAGAGAAGTTAGTATATCTGTGGGAGAAAAAAAAAACTATACTTAGTTAATGAAAGAAAGAACTTGTACATAAATAAGAGCTTGCCTTTGAAAGTATCTTGATAAAAAGGGTTTGAATAGAAGTCTCCTTGCATTAGTTGAGTTCCAAAGAGATTATCTTCCCCCATCTCGGATTCAGGGCACAGTGGAAAAGGAAACGCACTTGAAAAAACGACATTAAATTTATTTAAGAGAACCAATTGTATATTTTAAGGATAGAGAACAATTATGAGTAAAGCTTTGTATCTCAAACCAAGCAAATAGGACAATAAATACCTTAGTTGTAGATCATTTTGTACGAAATCATAGTCACAGTTCATCCAAAGTAATTTGTTATCCATTTAAATTTGTGTGTGTGTGTGTGTGTGACAGTTTGAGTAACAGAGAGAGAGAGAGAGGGAGAGAGAGAGGGGCAAATCAAGGATGTATAACAGTTGTGTTAATATATAACTAAGAGATCTCGGAACTCTGGCAGGAATGATGATAAATAAAGGAAAATCGTGCGGCGCGCCATATTTGCATGGGAAATAAAAGCTATGCAGAGAGGGCAGTAATTGAGTGGAGGCGTGGATTGGAGTTACACGAAGGCGCCACTCATTGGTGGGTTTAATTAATTATATTAATTAATGTCATTAAGTCATTTTCTTTTGATGTATTATTGAAAAGACCAGTGATTATTAGATTATCTCATCCCAGGACAATATCTGGAACAATGCACGAGGAATGATCTTTTCTTATGTGATTTTGGCGTGATAATTAAGCCTTTTCAAAATATTTTGTCTCTACTCTCTAGTACTAAAATATTCCGTTTTTTTGTAGAAATATAACAAATAAACAAAAATGTTTTTTTAGCTCCGGAGCTAGAAAAACACATAAAACAATATTGTTTCTAACTATACATTTGTTTGTACAATTAAGTGCTTTGAATTACGTAAATATATATTTATTTTAGTTAATTTGTACATTTAAAAATTGTATTAATTAAATTTTAAAATTCCCGTCAGCTTGCTTTTATTTATGTAAATATTCATTGAACTGCTTGGTAGGACTTAGGCAATTCAGATCATATTACCCCAAACATCCACATGAATTCAGACCTCCTCATGAAAATCTTATTTCTCACCACTACACTAAGTAGAACTTAGACAATTCAGATTATATTACCCCTCAATTGTCGATTATAACTTATAGAAGCCTCGGAACCTTTTAATTGAACTGCCTTGTGGACCAGTAACAATATTTGATTACAATGATTCCTATATCATAAGATAAATATGACCTTGAATTCTCTTTTGGGTGTTGCTCACAGATCATGAACAAAAGCTCCGTTTATTATATTCAATCGATCCTGAAGTGAATTCAACCCAAAACTTGAATCATTCCAACAGTCAAATGCATAATATATCCTAGATATGAACTACAATATTGACCGGAGCATTGTGCAGGCTCTAAGATATCTCATGTATTATTCTTGATTTGCAAATCCTAAAAGCAGCGAGCATATGAAAAAACGGCTTTAATGAATACTAATTAATTACAAAGAGAAATTAATGATAACAGTTACAAGTTTTTGCTCCAGTATCCAGCTAACAGATACAAGATGCATTTTAGTTGTTGGACTTTCTAGTGCATACTTTTAGAAAGTTTCAAACTATGATTGTCGAGTCGATCGGCTTCTTGATATGCGCACCAAAAAGCTTGTCAGAAGAAAGGGTTCTAAATGACGATGACGAAAGAATAGAAAGTGAAGAAATTGAAGAAAGTATTGTTGAAGAAGACGACAGTGGAAGGTACAAAAAGTGAGAAAGGTACTAATGAGAGAATATTTTATATTCGTTAAATATTTTTATATTATTTTTGTTAATTAATGTCGAAAATGTTCTCTGAAAATCTAGCTTGTCCTCTATGCGCAGCAGGAAGGGAACGACCCATATATGTTGCTCTGTAAGAAACAACAGACCGTGATGAGATTCAGGGGGATCATATATTATTAGTTGAGGAAGTATGAATCTTGATGCAAATAAAGGGCTCAGATTTGCGAACCACGAAGAGGCGACAATTAAATGTTTTTTAACTAGGGGCTTTAATGTTGCGCATGCGGATATTGATTAAAGGCGCTGATATTTTTGCTAATTAACGCCGAAACAACATTCTGAATAATTTATTTACGCCACTAATTTTTTGTTAATTAATTTTAGCTGCAGATTCGAAGCATGTAAAGAATAAACAAAGCCAATGATTTGTTCTGTACTATTTAGGAAAACAAAAATCTTATACAAATAGGCAAATTCTGTTATATATGGATCAAAATTAATTTGATTGCACCATTAATTATTGAATTTGTATGAATCAAATTTTTTTGTTTTCAAATTTTTGTCCATATATGACATATACTCACCTCACCCACTATACAAAATAGTCTCAAAACAAATTAGTACTAAACATTAACAAATGAAACAAAAAAATAAAATGGGCCACAAAATAATCTCAAAACAAATTTGTTACAATATTTTAATCGACTTATATTTTTTCTTTTAACTGCTAAGTTTTCTACACCGAAATTCTAATAAAAGATTTCACGTCTTTCTACACCGGGTGGTTAATTAACAAAGAGCATATATATCAAGCGCTTTTTCCCGATATTATCTACACATGATTTACTAAACAAACAATGTGAATGTCTTGATTTATACACCGGTTATTAGAATAGTCGGTGAAAAATTAATTCAGAGAGTAAAACTGGCATTTCTACACCCGGTTTTAATATAACCGACATAGGATAGTTGCAGAAGATCATTTTTCTCATATAACGTGTTGACTTATCTCGAATATTAAATTCTTATTTTTCTTCGACAATACTTATTTGCCAACGATTCACCATTTCTTAGACATCAAAGATTACATAACCATTGAATAAGTTGATTTGTAACTATTATCAGATCTCTTTTTTGTGATAGTGAACTGAAAACTAGTGAAAGCCCAAACATAAGGAAAACATATACATACCAAGCAACAAAATACTTGTGCCGAGTGTTTGGTTCCAAGGCCCATCACTTGCAAATTAAGGGACCTTTTTACTAAAATAAACAAAAGGCATACGAAATTTAGCATACATTTTAGTTTCTAACCAAATTAATTATCCTAGTTAATTATAGCACGCCTTTGTGTAAACATTAGTCTGAAGCATGTGAAAGATCATCTCAAATTATTTTAATGGCGTGGATTGTGTCCAAATTGATATATCGTGCACCTTGTTTGAATTGTCTCTGTTATGTGATCTGTTACGCAATTTCTATTCACTTGTCAAAAATGTGCTTTCTAACACGATTAATTGATAAAAAAGACTCAATAGCAATAGATTACTTAATTAACATGACACAGCTTTGTCTATAAAGAGAGACCTTGTACGTAACAACGCCATTGCACAACCCCACGAGGCCACGAGGATGATGAAATTCACATGAACAAATAAATTGAAAAAAAAATTTAGAAACCAAGCACCTATATATGCTAAATCTAATTCCTACAATCACTTCCATAATATCCAAACTTCCTATCTAGGAAGCAATCTACAAATCTCATCCTTCCCCATCCCCAGCCTTCTCTTCTTATAGTTTTCCTTAAAGCAAGCTTGCCTAATTTTTGTGGTTTTTTTATGCATTTGAACTGATGGCCTCATCACCATCAACTTCTGTTCTTGCTCTAGTTCTTCTATTTTTACCTGCATGCCTCCTATAGATCCCTCTTTCCATCCCAATTCCTATATACCAAGTCACCAAAATGAAAATGGAAACTATACTTAATTATTACAAATTAAATTGTTAATATCATCTCATTTTTAGTAGGAAGTAGGAACTGCTGTTCAAAAATAAGCATTTACACTATGTTCCAGTCATTTCATTTCATTCGAATTACCAACAAATTTTAAATTATGCTTACTTTCACATTTTTAATAAGTGTCTGCATGCTTTTAATTTTACGGTGTGGCCAACGCGGGATGCCGAGTTCCCTGCATTTCTTCTTCAGGTGGGTTAACCCAACATTTAGCTCTTTCGCAGCTTGAATGATAGGCATGTTGAAATATTGTGACACTTCTTCAAATGTCAAGACTCGCTCTACTCTCTCCCTTTTGTTACTCATCATGCTCTCTGCATTCGTATTAAGTTGCACAATTCTCATATCTTCCTCGTTTATCATGTTTGATTCCATAACCGTGTCATCCCAAAACCCAACAGTGCTGTCGATCAATGCGGAAAATTCGTCTGATGATAAAATAAAGAAAATTCAGTATGTACGTTGGAAGAAAGAAATCTGGTTTAGTTAAAGAAAGAGCTTATACTGTTATACATATATATGCAAGTACTTGCCTTGGAAAGGATCTTGGTAAGAAGGATATGAATAGAATCCTCCTTGCATCAATGTACCAAAGAGATTATCTTCCTTCATCTCTGACTCCTCAGGCCACTGTGGGAAATGCAATGCACTCGGAAGAAAGGCACTAAATTTATTAAAAGGACAAAGTTAGTTATAGATTGAGAATAATTGTAAATGTATAACTCAAACAAAGTTACTAGAATTTAATACATACGTAACATACCTCAGTTCTAGATCTTCATGCACGGATTCATAGTTCATCCAAAGTTTGTTATCCATTTCGATTAGAGAGAGACAGACAGAGAGAGAGAGAGAGAGGGGCAAATCAAGGATGCATAACTGTTGTGATTATATACGAGACATCGGAACTCGGGGAGAAATCAGAAATGATGATAATTAAGGACAAATTAATCGTGCGGCGCGCCATATTTGCATGGGAAATAAAAGCCATGCAGAGAGGGGAGTAATTGAGTGGAGGCGTGGATTGGAGTTACACAATGACAATGCCACTCATTGGTGGGCTTAATTATTTTTCTATTAATGTCAATAAGTCATTTCTTTTGATGTATTATTGAAAAGACTGGTAATTATGAATTATCTCATCGTTGGATAATATCTCATCAGGAGCAAAGAACGAGGGGATCGATGCCTTTTCTTCTTAGATATGGCTTAGCATACTAGCCTTTTCACAATATATATTTTGTTGCTGGTACGTACTTCTGATGTTCTGTCTTTTTGTAGGGATACATAAACAAAATGGGTCCGAATCTGCTATTATTTTCAACAAAAAGGATGGCATTATTATTCACATCTTGACCGTCAAAGAAAAAACGGACGGTTCAGATCGGCTTAACTTTGATTGAGGGAGCATTTTTTTATGAGATCTAATTCGTTCATTCAAATCCGACGGTTCAAATGTGAAAAGAAGGACCCTCCTTTTCTTGTGTGAAAAGTAGGTGATTTCAATCCAAACAAAATAATGTTGTATTCCAAGCTTCCAACACCAAGATCAATATTCATATATACATTAGATTCCGTACAATTAAGTACTTTAAATTATGTAAATATTTACTTAAAATATAGTCTGATATGTTTCCCAAGCACATATAATTTGGCCGGTCCTTTCGCTATAAATATTGATTTTAAAACTCAAGCCGTCAGTCAATCCCAAAACTCAATTTGATATGCAGGATGAAATATATGGTAGGGAATGGAATTATATATTATTTTTATCTTTTTTATATCTGATATTTCTATGGAATATTTATACATTAACAACAGAAAAGGGCTTTAGTCACTACTAGAATTGTTGATATTACTTTGAAAGAAAAAATGTTTTTTCGCGAACATAAATACGGAAAAGAGATCATTTATGTGAAATGGCCGCAGAAAAACTTCTACGCAACTACTCTCGACACAAATACTATTTTTTTTGTTGAGTTCCACGTAAATAATTATTTCTCTGAACTTAGCCACGTAAATATTTCCACGAAAATAATTCTCTAATAGGCCATTCATGGGCCGTTGGCACTGCACGAAAACAATTATTCACGAAAATAATCATACTCTAGTCCAACCAAATATTATTTTCCTATCAATATGTCTGACAAATGGCACTACTTCATTTGTTATTATTTAATAATTATTTTCAATTTATGATGTATATTTGCATTCAACAATGTAACTAGTACTAAAACATTGGTCACAAAAATGAAAAAGTCATTTCACAACATATTAAAATTTATTTTACATCTCCACATCCACAGCAAGTTCATTTACATATATAAAAACTAACATACATCTATTCAACTTAGATCTAGAATACATTAAAATTTGATAAATCAAATTAATTACTCTATCCTCTAGTAAGCTTATTCAGTTCTTTCACTATTTGTCCATCTCATTCACTACTACTCCTGCAATTGAATTCATTGTATATAAAGATATAACTCTACTCATATAATTGACATCCACCACATTCTGTTCATAAAGATAGAAATAATTAGTATTATTAATCTAGCATTTAAACACAACATGAGCTATATCTTATTAGGCAATTGTGTAATCCAGATATCAAATATACTGGTAGGTTATACCTGCATGGCTGGTTTGCAATGAAGTTCAACCTGAATTAACCTATGATGTCACAACCAAATTATGTCTGACTGAACCTCGTCGAGCCCGAATCTAGGTAATCTGAGACTGGTTATCCAAGATCCAAAAATCCAACAAAAAGAAGGCAATATTATATACAACAGAAAAGGACTTCAGTCACTAATAGAATTGTTTATATTACTCTGGAAGAAAAAAGTGTTTTTCCATGAACATAACCACGAAAAAGAGGTCATTTCTGTGGAATGGCCACAGAAAAACTTCCACGCAACTACTCTCGACACAAATACTAATTTTTCGTTGAGATCCACAGAAATAATTATTTCTTTGAACTTAGCCACGTAAATATTTCCGCAGAAATAATTCTCTAATGGGTCATTCATGGGCCGTTGGCACTGCACGAAAATAATCATACACAAAAATAATTACTCACATTCACGAAAATAACCATACACGTGTCCAACCAAATATTATTTTCATATCAACGTGTCTGACAAATGACACTATTTCATTTGTTATCATTTAATAATTATTTTTAATTTATGATGTATATTTACATTCAACAATGTAACTATTACTAATTTAAAACATTGGACAAAAAAACGAAGAAGTCATTTCACAACATATTAAAATTTATTTTACATCTCCACATGCACATCAAGTTCATTTACATAAAAACTAACATATATGTTTTTAACTAAGATCTACAATAAATTAATATTTGATAAATCAAATTAATTACTTTGTGCTCTAGTAAGCTAGATCTACAATCTTTTCAACTCTACTCATACAATTGACATCCATCCCATTCTATTGATAAAGATAGAAATAATTAGTATTATTAATCTAGCATTTAAACACAGCATGAGCTAGATCTTATTAGGCAATTGTGTAATCCATATATCAAATATACTGGTAGGTTATACCTGCATGGCTAGTTTGCAATGAAGTTCAACCTGAATTAACCTATGATGTCACAACGAAATTATGTTTGACTTAACCTCGTCTAACCAGAATCTAGGTAATTTGAGATTGGTTATCCAAGATACAAAAATCCAACAAAAAGAAGGCAATATTATCACAAATTCTCAACCTAAAAATTTACCAGACCTAACTATGTAATGCTCAATGGACTCAAACAACCCAAAACACAATCTAAATGACCCTGAAAGGACATAACCTTATTTGATCTGATCAGAACCCTATCAAACCCACTCACATGCCAGCGCAGATAACAAAATTGACTGGTCGAAATGCAAGCAGTTATTGACTCAGTATTAACACAACTTATTGACTCATTATTAGCACAACTTATTGATTCATTATTGACTGGTCGAAAAGCCAAATATACAAAGTTACAATCATAAATTAGTTGTACCTTCAACCATTTTTCTAAGAATCTTATCTACATGAAGAAACAGTTTCCAAAGAGAAGAAATAATAAACAGTTAGAATTAAGTTATAAGCAAAAAGATCCCTTCAATAATATGCCATTCCATAAACTTCAAAGGTTCAATTCTGATCATTAATTCAAATTGACAATATAAAATTCAAATTGACAATATGCACCATAGTGACACCTTTTTACTAATTAAGTAACATGCATGATAAAGAGAGGTGAAGAAGCAAAATAAAAAAATTAGGACTTTGGCAAACATTGTTCGCTAATCACTTTATGGTTCACACACAAATTCTTTAATCCTATTTTTTCACAAGTTTAGTATTGTATAACCAACAAGATCATAAACTTTTGTTTAAAAAAATTCATTTCAGTCTGAACCCCTCAATTCCTAATTTATTTTTACTATAAGAAGATAATTAAGTAAATGCAGCTTGTACCAAAATTTCAATTGTAAAATCAATCTTGTAAGCTACAAAACTTAGTATCATCAGTCTATCCTATAATAGTTCGTCTGATGATCCAAGAATGTTTTCTCTTGTTATTTTGATTTCTTGCCAACTGTTGGACTTAATCAGAGTCAAACTAACAGGATTTTTCAAGGTTCAATCGTGAATGAAACTGGAATTATATCTTCGAGTGAGGTTTTTAATTAATGTAATATAGATTTCTTGTGAGATTCCAGCTTACTAATACGTGAAAAAAAAAAATAATACCAAATCTTACATCTTGGGGTGAGGTTCTCCCCCAGCTCAAAAACGAAATGGCCTTTCGGATCGTCTTTCCTGCAGGAGGCAATGCCCATTCCAGATCCGCCTAATTTCACGAAACATTTGTGTGAAACAAGTGAGAGCAGTGGAGGGTAGGGTTTTGAGATAAGGAGGGATTGAGGAGGAAAGAAAGAGAGAGAGAGAGATGACTTCTGTGTAATATTAAGAAATAGAAAGAGATATAAGCAAATCTCGTTAAGAGAAAAATGGAACATGTACTATTATTTTCATGGAATCACAAGATTATTTCTGTGAAACTAGACAAATTTCTTACGTGAAATTTTATTCTGTGGGTTTATCTACGAAAATAATTTACACCACATGTTCAATTTCAATATTTATGTCGAATCTTGTTTTGCCACGCAAAAAATATTAGCTAACCACAGAAATAACTAAAATTCTAGTAGCGAGTGTCTTCAAATTATTATCGGATCTTAGTAATATCTAAAATTAAAAACACTTAGTGGTATTAACTTCGGTTATTACCTAAAAATCGGTAATAAAAGTCCGTAACTTTTGAAAAAAATATATTTAATTTATGTCGGTTTTTATTAAAACCAATGATAAAATACACTTTTATCACCGGATTTTAAGAAGCAACCGGTGATAAAACTCTTATCACCGATTGCTTGTTAATATCAGGTGATAAAAAATTATTTTTATCATCGAATTTTTTAAATAAACCAGCATAAAAAATTCGAACTTAGAAAACCCGTGTTTCAGCTCATTTTTTATGCCTATCCCTCCTCTCTATCTCCTATGTTTCTCTATGTATACCTTGACATTGTCTCCCTCCTCTATATCTCTATATTTTGTTGTTCTTGTTCTTGTTCTTGTTCTTGTTCTTGTTCCTGTTCTTGTTCTTGTTCTTCTTCGTCAAAAATGGGGAAATTGAAGGAAGGGGTTCGGAGAAGTGACGGATCACCATTTTTATTCTCTCAATATCATATGCAAACACCGACTCTTCTCTTCTCTCTATTTTTGTTCTATTTTTATCTTCTCTCCCTCCTCTATATCTCTATACACAATGACAATTTTCATTTTTTGTTCTTTTATTTATTTATTTATTTCTTCTTTATTTTTTTTGTTCTATTTTACTTTATATTTTTAATTAATTTTCTATTTTATTTATTTATTTACTTCTAATCATCTGTTTTCTTGTTTTTAACTTAAATATGAAATTTGAAATTTGAAATTTGAATTATCTAGGCGATTCGATAGCTGTCAAAAGCTGCATATTCTGCAACCAGCTGTCAGGTTGCAGAGCGTACAGTTGTTTTTTTTATTTTTTTATTTGACTTTTACCACATATTTTTAGTAATAACCTATGTTGCACAGGTGCGGGTGCGGGTATCGTATCCGATACGATGCGGGTGCGGGGATACGTCATTTTTAAAAAAACTAGGATACGGGAGTATATATAGAATAAAAAAAAATCACATTATATATTAAAATATTTGAGTTTGTTTACATTCAACTACCACTATAGATGCATATTATCCAATATTTTGTTCTAAAATAATAATATATATTGCTATGTAGGTTTTAGAAGTAATTAAGATTAAATTAAGTTTGTTCTGTAAGAATTCAAGATACTGCTATAATTTAGTATATTTTACTGTAGGAAACAAAAGATAGAATATCCTAGATGATAAGCCAAGATTATAAAGCTCTTTCTTAGCTTTCCAACGCACTTTGAATCAGTTTAATCGGAGTTCGGATGAAGAACTTATGACCAAAATACTGACCGTTGCGTACTGAAACGTATCCCAACCGTATCCTGTGCCGTATCCCAACCGTATCCTGTCGTATCCGAGCAGTATCCTGTCGTATCCTGCCGTATCCCAATATTAAAATAATGCGATACGCCACGTGGAGTATCCGGTGCGTATCGCACCCGTATCGCACGTGAATCCGCGTCAGATACGTATCCGATACGCGGTGCGGCATGATTTTGGAGTATCCGGGCAACCTAGGTAATAACTAGTGAGAAAAAAGCTTTTATTCTCGGTTATTAATACTTTCAATGCACCTTTCCTACTATTCCAGATGAAAAGCCAGCAATAAATGCCATGAAAAAAGGGAATAATGTCCTTTTTGGTAGTAGTGATATCACAATATAGTTGATTCAAATTACGCACTACTACAGTTTGAGATACTATATCGATCAAATAAAGCCTTAGACAACGAACATAGGGTGGCTTTTATGAGGGGTTGCTAAAGGTTTGAACCAACCACTATTAAACTAGACTTTTATAACGAGTGTTAGCAAGCAGTTGGTATTAAAACTAACCTTTTATAGCGGCCTTTAATAGAAAGTTTGTATTCAAAGTGAGCTTTTTATAGCCAATAGGTTTGAACCAACCACTATTAAACTAACCTTTTATAGCGGCCTTTTATAGCGGTTGCTACAACCGAACTGTTATTAAAGGTTAGTTTTTGTGTCGTCTCTTCTATACATCTGCTATTAAAAGGTTTCACGATTTTTTCACATTCCCCTATGCATCTTTTATATTCTGCCTTTGTTAACGACCGATATTAAATGTTTATTTTTAATTTTGAAACCACCACTGGCTCTTTTAATAGCGGTTGTTTTATAGAACAGGTATAAAAAGAGAATGTAATAGCTTATTTTTGTAGTAGTGATGGGTGCAAGTTACCAATCCAATCGACTCGGCTCTAAAGATTACAGATTTAGAATTTAATTTGTAATAAGTTACATATTAATTTTTTGTTAATCCAACTATTAAATTTGGACACATATTGTTAAAAACTGTCCAAGTAAAACGCAACCTAACCCTAAGTTATTCTTTTTCTTAAAATTAATGTGTGTTTGTGCAAAAATAATAATAGTAGTTTCGTATAATAATTAATGTACTAGACAAAAATATAGAGGGCCTAAATTAAACTGTAGAATATATGTTATAAAAAAATTTGATTTCTTTTTAAAAAGGTTTAACTATTTATTATTGAGTGAGAGTATGATGCTTGCGTAAGCACCGAACTTCGATGCTTGCGACCACCCATTTTGAATTTCAAAATGCAAACTGTCGATTTGAACTGTTGAAAATATTATTCATATTAAAATCTAATTCAGAAGCAAAAATTTTCATTTTTAGAATTTTTTTAATTATTTTATTTGATGGGCGGGAAATGCAAATTAGAAAGATATGTAATTGTTCGATCGAAGCATAAAAATCTAAAAATGGAAAATTGTGTTCCCTGAGTTGAATTTAGTATGAACAATATTTTCAATGGTTCAGACCACCCGTTTACATTTTAAAATTCGAGATATGTGATCACAAGTACGCACCATAATTTTAATTTTTATTATTAGTTACGTATTTTATAACATATATTCATGTTTTACAATTATAACTTTTTGTTCCAATTATTTTTGTCATAACCATTTTTTAACGATATCGATCCGTCAAATTCACAAAACCCAACGGGTCGATATAAAGTCCAGATTGCTTGGTTTTTTTATTTTTAGTTGTTGGTTACGAATTAAAAATCACCACTAGAAAATGTTCTATCAGCGTGGGTAGAAAATATGTCACCTGCATCGATATTTTGATGCAACTGATTGTATGCATGGGTCACCCATGCATATGAGCCCATGTAATAGTGCTTGATGCTAATAGCTGATTGTTGCATGGGGCCTATGCAAAGTTTTGCTCAGCATAGGTGCGCAAACCCATTTGCATGAACTTGTAACTTGAGCGGCCTATGCAAAATTTGTATAAAACTTTGATGGATTGTGATATGTTGCAACACATGATTGCATATTGACTTGTGGCATGACAAATTTTGATTGGATGTTTTTAAAAACTGATTTTATTCATTTCTTGATTGAAATTTTCGCTTCAGTCCTTTATAATTTTATATTCTCAACTTTTTGCTCTAGCCCTTCATAATTTTATATTCTCAACTTTTCGCTTTAGCCCTTGACATGCATAATCTTTATTCATTATACAAATGTTACACATAATTATTTACTAATGCTTAAGAGTTCAACAAATAAAAAAGATGACGAATCCGCATAAATCATCATATACTATCTTAATTTATGCAGAAAAACAACATATACAATAACATAATGTGCCACTGAACCAATTATTTGATAAGATCAAATACTACAATAACATACACTATATACATATTAGAAGTTAAAAAAAAATCACAAATCAACATAATTCTATTTCCAAATTACTATCAGATTATTCTAACAATAATTAGAGGATAAAATTAAAATCTAGTCCATCAGCACAACCACAGAGTCATGAATGTATCCTTTCTTACAGATGACCCTTGACTTTGTCATCTTGTGCACTTTCAACCGATATTGCTTAAGAACCTACACCAAAGTTTAAGTTTATTGTAAATCCAGCAACCAAAAGTCAGTACAACCAGCTACCTGCTGTACCAGAAATCAGAATAATAGTGCTCTAAACTGTAAGTCAAAAATCAGAAACAAAAAACTGTAAATTTAAGTGTACTAGTAGAGAGAAACTTACTGGTAGAACCGAGATTCGAGATTTCCAGTAGTAACTTCCCTCAAGAGATTCGAGAAGTGGTAGAACTTAGAGGTCACAAGGTGGCGCTGGTCTCAGCGTGGTGCAAGGCGACGTCGGTCTGGCAGAGCAAACAGAGAGATCGAAACACAAAGCTTCTGCAATGGCGCTGGTCAGAGAGAGAAAGAAAAAGTGAGAAGATGGAAGAGTGCGGCTAGGGTTTCACTGGACATCAGATAGAAAAATTAATCTGCATGGGTAAATATGTTTAGTTTGCATGGATATTCATGTTAACTGCGTGTGTATAATTAGCATGAGCCGAAATATCTTTAGCCCATGTTGATCGGTTTGCGCACCCATGACCCATGCAGATTATTTTTTCTGCATCGACCAAAGTTAAGGATGTAATTCAATTTACATTACCCATGCTATTACAACATTTTCTAGTAGTGAATATTATAACCAGCGAACTATGGCGATTGGCGAATTGGAATGATTACAATTTACTTAATACCCAATCCTATCGGTTTAATTACAACCCTAATCTCATTGTATAAATCAACAAAAATTCTTCATTTAAGAAAACTACTGAAATTTTGGAATTTAAAATCATATAATTTAATTAAATGTGGAATATACCTCAATTTGGACATGGTTTTTCAACATTTTGGAAAAAATATAATATGAAGGATTTTTTTTTATTCATTGCCCGTAGGCTTACAACACACACCCACAAACAAAACAGAAAATAAACTTAAAAAACTCTCCTTAAAATTAGTTCTTGGCGGAACTTGAATTTCAGACCTCCCCATTGAAATCTCGTATCTCACCACTACACTAGATAGGACTTGACATAATATCAATGATTACTCAGGATGAACAGAAAGTATTACTGTCTGTTGGTTTAATCCATAATATAGCAGCTATCATATCTGAAAAGCGGCTTTAATCCATAATAATTACTAGAGCAATTAATTACAGCAGTCACAAGATTTTTGCTAATTATACAACTGAAAACGCACCCCAGCACGATCAGATTCTGTAAGATACTTATCTAGATTCTCTGTGGACATGCAGAGAGTTTCTCAAATAATTACACAGCACTGTATACTGGTATGGAAATTTCATAGGGATAGGTCATAGGTTACAGCTTACAGGTTTGCTCAAGAATAAAAACCAGCTCCCGATTGGATCAAGTAACTTAACCTTTTAAGCACAATCGTGGCCTGATATATGGAGGTTAATTTGTTTCTTGCATGCTAAAAAAGATATATAAGTGATAACTGAGGTGAGAAAATAAAACTCTCTTGTTCTTTTTTGGAGGCATTTTTTTAAGAGGCTCATCGTCGTTCGAAATATATAGCTGAAATTAATATTACTATAAATATATAAGTCGTCACACTCGATATTTAACTATTCATGTTTATTTCAAATATTATAGCTATGTTGCTTTACTTCTCAATATAGCACTATTATGTAAATGGGCTTGGCTCTTTGTATATCAGCCAGATGAGAATTTATGAAAAATCATAGTAATTGCTAAATATAATAAATTTACAAACAATGCATCTCATTTCTGGTCAGTAGTTAGTAAATATGTGAAGTTAATACAAATTAATAATAAGAGAGTAATTGGGGATGGTAATTCTATTGATTTTTGGCATGACATTTGATTAAATACTATTGATATCAAAAGACAAAAGTGGAACATATTACTCTAGCTAAGGTATGAAATAATGACTCAATTCAATTACACTTATCAAGGGGTTGTAGTAATGCAATGAAAGTGCAAAAATATGAATTGAAAAATATACTAGCAAATTTACAATTTGCTGAGCATAGAGACTCTTCCATATGACAATTAGAAAAAAATGGAACATACACAGTAAAATCGTTATATATATATTCTTAAACTCAGGTGGTTTGAGAGTAAATTTAAATAACACAGTGTGGGTATTGAAAGAACCATTAAAGTTTAAATTGTTTATGTGGTTGTTGATAAATAACAGATTATTTGTTGGGATTTTATGTGTAAGTTCAAGATGACGAAAATTAAATTTTTTGCCTCTATTTAACTCAATACACAAAGGATCTTATTTATATAACAATTGCAAGCAAGATTATACTATGACATTTCATCAAACACCTCTTGTGCATCAACAAAACAGAAATTAATACATTTATTTCTTGCACAAGAGTGGATAAAAGGTTATACCTAAAGAGATTGTCAAATCTCTTTGTAGAGAGGAGTCGATTTCTCTTCTAGGTCTCTTGAAAACCGTCGTCTTCCTTCTTCGGCCATGGAAGCACCATTGTCTCTTGGTTCACCTTGAACCTAAACAACAACCTAAAACATCCTTAGATAGATGGATGTAGAGGTTAGAGCTTAGATCCAACCACCTAGATCTTCAATCTTCAATGAACAAGCTATTTCATTTTGTGGCTAAACCTTGCAAGAGAAGGGAAAGAAGAACAATGGAGTTTTTCTTTCTACACACAAGAGAGGGGAAATGAGGGTTACTATTCACGAATTACTATTCATCCCATTGTAGCAAGAGAGAGAAAAAGTCATTTTTCATCTCAAACATACCTCTTTATATAGCCAAGCCCTAGGGCAACACTTGTGTTAATTATTTACACAAATGACTATGATTACTCTCTTGTTATTCCCTAATCATATTTTGCAAGGATTTAATTTATGAGTAAATAATATTACTATATTATTATAATATGAATTAATTTATTATTCTTATAATGCTCTCAAACATTATACAAAATAATATTCACATATATTCTCATAAATTTATTTTGTGATCTAAGCATGTCATTTTATATGACATATTACTTTAACATTTTATCACATGCATTTTAACTCATACATGAAAACATCATTCAAAATGTAAAATACTTGTTGTTTCTGTTCAGTTGGTGTAACCTTACAGAGGATCTACGTCATCTTGGGATATAATATAAAATACTTTATATTATGGATTATAAGAGGTTCTATCACTACATTATAGTCTCCCAAACGACATAGTCGTTACGTGCTTGATCCACTTAATTCGTGTCTATCCTTGTCTCATGATATTTTAAATAATATGCAAAATAGGATCGTGTCATTTTTGCATTATATTCTTTTCTTGGTCTCTCAAGTGAATAATAAGTATAACTACATCAGTTATATTGCATGCAATATAATTTCACTTTACCAAGGGGCCCAGTAATATCATAACTCAAATAATTGAGGGACAATAATAATATTGACATATAAATTTCTCCCGCACAAGTTGTACATAACGAATTACTATATTATTCCAATCATTTGAATGGACTTTAATAGTAATCACATTATATACTTCTCATTAGAAAAACTTACATGTCTCATATATAAGATTTAAAGACACATTGGAAACATTAATGACACAAAACTAATCCATATAATGCTCCAGCTAGTTAGGTCATGTTCAGTATATAAAGAATCACAATTTTATATACTCATGTCATTGAATGATAATCACTTATCAACATTTATAGAACTACAACATACATTCAATTGACATGACAATCTTCATGGTAAATAATGTTCCCTTTAATTACCATGATTGTGAACATATTTAGGATTATATGTTTTCATCTAAAGAGTTCTATGATTCAAGACCATGAGCATCTTCTTGAACGTTTCTAAAGATATAGCATATCAATCTCAAGGAACATAAATGTATAATAACATTTAAAATCATAAACAATTCATAAATTCGTTATAAAAAAGATAACTTTCAAAACACACAACCTTCACTATTAACAAGAGATAACTTAATTAAAAGGTCTCTGATTATTACAGCTCATTGTGTGTTATGTAATGCAGATGATGAAACAATTGAACATTTATTTTTAAAATGTCCTTATGTACAGAGAATATGGTCAGTGATATAGTATAATCAATTAGACAGGATTATATTAGATCTAAATTCAATAGAGGACTTGTGGAACTCAGTTACAAAAATGAGAAGTGTTGATATGCAAAAAGGGGTAGATGGTTTGGATTATCTGGAATGAAAGGAATGGTATTATTTTCCAAAGTAAAGCACTTAGAGCAATTAGCACAGTAATTACTATGATAAAATATTTATACCTATACTGGATAGGAGGGAACCAGCATGGCTACCATAGGCAAACTATTATGCAGGCTCAACAATCTCAACAGGAAATGGATATCGCAAATAATCAAACAGAGGAGAGTTACCATACAAATGATGATGAAGACCTATTGGATTAAATTGGTGTAAGAAGGGCTATTAGAAGAATTAATACTAAGAGAAGAAATTTATAGATGCAATTATAATTTTGCTGTAATAGGAGCTTAGAAAAATCTACACTTTAGAACTTTTTAGTTTGTTTTTTGCTATCTGTTAATAACTGTAATAAGTGGTAGGTAACTGGTACAATGCTTATGTATCAAATACCAGCCAAAAAACTTTTGTAATTATTTGCTTTCAATTTAATAGAAAGTCGGCACCCTAGCTTGGTGTAGCTATCATCAAAAAAAAAATGTTGCTTTACTTCTCAGTACGATATTTTTTCGAAACTCGAACTGCTTTTTAATTTCAAAGTCCACGTCGATTTTCTTGTCTAATTAGATATTGACCCGAAAGTGACATCCTGTCTGAAATAAAACAAAAATATATTATAAATGGGAGCTGATATATCGATATCTTCATTGGTACCTCCATCGATATCAACATGACAGGTTCAGTTGAATTCAGTTTGCAAGTTGTTGTTTTTTATAATGCATGTTGTTTTTTTATTATGCATATTGTTTTTGTTATTATGCATATAATTGATAGGACGCTTCACTGAAAACGAATGTCGCTATGCTCACCGACGCGGATCGCTACGCTCATCGATGTCGGACTGGACGAATCCAGTTGCATTTATTTTGAAAAATTATTCTAGTTATTATGCATGTTGTTTTTGTTATTGTTATTAATACAAATAACATGCATAATAACAAAAACATCATGCATAATAACAAAAACATAATAAATCATAAGTATAACAAAATAACATAATGAATTTAGCATAAAAATCAAAAGTATTTGATTGTTATGCATGTTATTAAATGCACAATAACAAAAACAAAATGCATAATAACAAAAACAATATGCATCATAAGTAAATCAAAATTTCATAATAAATCATAAGTAGAACGAAAAAAATAATGAACTTAGCATATAAATCATAAATATTTGACTGTTATGTATGTTATTAGATGCACAATAATAAAAACAACATGCATAATAACGAAAATAATATGTATCATAAGTAAAAGAAATTTTCGTCGGAACTCAACTGGACATGTCCAGTGGGTATCGATGATGGTATCGAATTTGAAATCGACGGAACATTTTCCATTATAAATTTCAACTTTAATCGGCTTCTTACTAATTTTGCAAAAGCTGAACTTACTCCTTTAGTCCTTTTTACCTTCATTTTAACACGTTACAGGAAGATTTTAAAATTAATATTCACTGCATTTTTCTTGTTTCACATCAAAAAATTAGTGAGATAAATCAGTAAGTATAACTTCTTCAGTTTTAATTTGCTTGCCGAAGGAAGATTGACGGTTCTATCCAATATAAAAAATAACATAACAAACTTCAGTTCAACAGCAAATCCCGACTTGCGAAAAATAATGGGAGAACAAATATGGGCTCTATGCAGGCCGGATCTAGAGTCTTTTTAAGGCCGGAACAATGGCCCATTAAAAACTTTTATTTTTACATGGTAATAGTTTTCGATTTTCACTTCGAGGTAAAGATTACAAAATTTGTATTGTGATAACAAGTGGCTAAAGTTTACTTGGGTTCATTTAGTTTGCACTTTTTTAAAAAAAAATGTCATATATCACCCTTCATAAAAGGAATTGCACTTCAATTGGTACATTTTAATTGCAAAGTTTTAGAATTTTGATCAAACTAACACACGTAATAAATTAGGGTTGGTTATTTACTTCTTTTATTTACTTATCCCAATAGTTAAGTGTGCCAACCAAAAAGAATAAAAAGGGGTCAATATATAAATATAGTTATTCATGTCGTCATTGATAATAACTTTATATTATTAACTACAAGAAGATTTCGGATTACAAATTGTATTATGCAACTATTTTGTATATTTTGTATAGTACTTACACTTTTATTATCAATAGTATGATATAAATAAAAAAATATATGAAACAGTACATAGTATACAAAAATAAGTTGCACAAGAAATCATACATGCATGTGACTTCTCTCCACAACCTGAATTACTGTCTTGACTGACTTTTATAAAATTATCAGATAAAATAAAAACTATCATATTTTGGCACAATTATGATGATACTAAAAATTTATAAAAACAACCTTTTTATTTATTATAGGATCGACCGAATGGACCGATGAGGATGAGGATGAGGATGTTTATGAATGGGAGAAATCTTCGGATTGGGACCGAAGCCCTAATTGAGGACCCATTTTGTTAGAATAGTATTTAGCTTTTATTGTCTTTTGTTATATGGACAAAATATTAATTTTAGTTTGCTTCCCGCTTTTGATTGTATATACGGAAAATAGCTAATATGTAATGGGGATGATGGAAAAATGTTCAATATTAAGCATTTAAACTTTTTTTATCTTCTTGATGAATCTTACAAATATTGCTTTTTGCTATCTATTTTATTGTGGAAAATTAATCTCCGGCTGTCTAGGTATATATTTAACTATTTTTTTCCTTTATGATCAACTTAATTTATAAAGTATATCAGTTTATTTCTAATCTGATTAACTCATGTTCACTTTTTCTGAAGTGTGTAGCATGAAGAACTTGTTTTAGCTTAATAACACTGTATGTAGGAACAATTATTATTTTGTTTTAATTAGTTAACTATATGTAGTTGTTAAATATGAAACTGTATTAAGACTTCTCTGTTCTACTATTTTAATTTTTTTCCAAAGGATAAAAATAATACATAAATAAAAAAATATTACGAAAAGCATTATTTTCGTGCATGTGTCCACAGAACAAGTTGCTTCTATCTATAAAAAGGAAAGGGTGTGCCAGAGTAGAGTTTTTTCGTGAAAGCATGTACATATTTTCGTGAAATAGGAAGTTTTGAAGTATTTCCGTGCAAGAGTATACTATATTTCGTGGATTTTATTTATGTGCAAATTTCTTTCGTGGACTTATCTACAAAAATGATGAGCACCACGCGCCAATCAACTTATTTCCGTACAACCCAAATTTACCACGGAGAAAACAACAACTAAGCCACGGTAATAACTCAAATTCTAGTAGTGATGAAATTTTACTTCATTTCATTTGAATGATAAAATGAGTAGCAATATAAGATATCATCTAACATCGTTCTAATTGAATAATGTGTTGGAATTGAGACATCAAATTCAATAAATAAAGTTTGTGGACTACGTGTTATAAGATTATTATATCAAGTACTGTCAATAATATTACATTGAGTAATATGAGAGATGCCGTATAAATATGATTAATTAAGAAATTACATAATACATATTTCGCTAATTATTTTTACAAATACATATAGAATTAAAGTGAAATAATTATAATTGTTGATGGACCAATTATAATTAATTTAATTAATTCTAGTGTAAAGATCTCATTAATCATGTCATAATTTTTATAGATTACGATATCTTGAAAGATGGTAATATCTTGCTAAGATATCAAAAAGATACGAAATCTTGCTAAGATCTCAAGAAGATATGATATATTGTTAAGATGTCAAGAAGATACATGATCTTATCATAAATTGTGGGATATTTTCAAGATACTAAAGGCACTAGCATTTAAGCATTGTAAACAAATATTTTTTACAAATAGGATCAAAGGTATCCTAAAAATTTAAGAGACGACCTAGGAAGCAAGTATTGCTTGATCCTCTAATTTTTTTTTTTTTTAACTCATGTGCATTTCTATTAAGGTTTTAGAACAATTTTTACACTTTAGGAGCGCAAGTATTACTTGGTTGCGTCATTGGCGCTTTATGATATTTTTAGGGGGAATTTGACCCTATTTGTAGAAATATTTGTTCCTTGGCCTTCCATGAAAATTTTCCATTGCACTTAGGATCTATTTTGTTCTCTCCATTAAAAACAAATCATTCAGCTTTAATTCGTGAGTTGAAGGAAAAAAAAATGGCACATGTGTCTCCTTGGAAGGTCTAGTGAGCGACTAGTTGTGAAGAAGAATGGACTTAAGACAAGAATTGCAGAAGCTCATCTAATGATACTGCATGAGAGACAGTTAAGACCAACACGATGACTAGTAAGTAAATCGATTGCGCTAAAATTTATAATTTTCTAGATTCAATTTTGATTGTAGCAATAATTTAGAATTTTAAGAAAACAAATAAATCCGATTGAATTTCACCAACATAATGTTTTGCTAATCCACTTCATGCTGGATGATTCAAATCAAATTAATTATTTAACTAAAGTGCAAAGAGCAATTCGAATCATATACATATATGATCCACACATCGAAATTTACTAGGATAATAATTTGAGTCATATACATATGATCCACACATCAAAATTTACTAGGATAATAATTTTCATATATCTTTTTTATGGAGAAAGAAAGTTTCAGATATCTTGAAACTCTTATATATTAATTAATCACCACTAACACATAAAAGAACTTTAGTGCCATCTAATTATCACCGATTCATAGTGACAAACGATGATAAAAGTATTAATCCTGTTTTTTAGTAAAAACTGGTGATAAAAGATTCTTTATCACCGATTGTTAAGTAAAAACCGGTGATAAAACCTCTTTTATCACCGGTTATTAACAAACAATCAGTGAGAAAGGTTTTATCACCGATTTTTACTTAACAACCGGTGATAATAATTTGAATATAGAACTCGTGCTGCAGTCCAGCTCATTTTTTATGTCTCTCCCTCTTCTCTATCTTTCATATCTCTCTCTCTCTATATATATACATCTCTATCTCTCATATCTCCCTACTATCTCTTTCATCAACTCCATATTCACCATTGTTGTTCTTGTTCTTCTTCGTTACTATCTCTTTCGCCATATTTATTCTCTCAATGTCAGATACAAACGGCGCTGACTCTTTCTTTTTTCTTTCTATTCTTGTTCTATTTTACTTATTTATTTTTGTTTTATTTTTTATTGTCTTTTATTTATTTATTTTTTCAAATTTTGTTCTATTTCTTGTTTTTTTATTTATTTCTTATTTTTCTATTTTCTTACTTTTTTCTATTTGTCTTCTATTTTTTTGTTATTTTTCTATTTATTACTTCTAATCTTCTATTTCTTATTTTTAAATTAAATTTCAAAATTTTAATTTGAAATTTGAAATTTGAAATTTGAAATATGAATTTACTTTTATCACCGGTTGCTAAAGGCAAAAAAAAAATCGGTGATAAAAACAAAAACAAAAAATCCGAAAATAAAGCTATTTTTGATGTAGTGCACTTTAGCTAAAAATTTCTATAAACAATTAAAATATAAATCATATTGCCAAAGCAGTCTTCACAAAAAAAAAAAAAAATCTCTATTAAAGCGATCCCATTAATAATTCTGTATATATGCTACTTGTATTGTCCTGAGCAAAGAACCAGGACGGAACTCGTTTTTGTCTAGTCGTAGGAGAGCCTATGACGACGGTACACTTGGCATGACACGTCACAAGGAGACTCCAAGTTTAATTAGGTTTCTCCAGCTACCCCATCCTATTTTGATTGGTTTCCTTTTGATTCTATCCTCAAACATTTTATATATTTTTCTTTCGAGAAAAATGTGCTTATATGGTAACTTATAAGTGGTGGACCATATAATTAAACTACTTTATAGCATGATAATTATAAATAAATTATGAAATACAAAAATTACCCACACCCAAAAATGAAAAATTTAACTGCAATATGAGGGAAATTTTTGCAATTGTTTACCTATATATATTTCATAAAACTGATTAAATTATAAAACTTCCTAGACATGTTATATCATTTTTGATATAGCTAAAAGAAATATGTAACTCTTCAATGAATTCACAATTTAAGTATTACTCGGTATGAAATATTTTATGGAGAATTATATTATTATTGTTATACTATATACATAATCAACAAGTTAAAAAGACAAATTTCATTTACATAATACTTTTTAAATAAATATTTGTTTCCTCCTGTGCAAAGCCCAAACAATAATTCTGATATATTCTACAAAATTGCTTGAAGAAGTTCTTCTAGACACTCCTCCCTTACTAATTTGAACTTCTCCTTATATCATTTTTCTTTTTTAATAAAAAAATATTGTACTAAGCAACTTTTGGGTTTGATAATTTACAAAACAAATACAATCTAATGTGATGTATTTGTTGAGAATATGTGTAGGTACACAACACGTGTAAGACAAAGTAAGACATGACAATGCGATGCGTGGGAAAGCATCTTGGAGACTTTGGAGCACTAAGACTTGGTCCTTGACAGCATATGATAGATTTTCCAATTTCTAGGTTTTTATTTCTAAGGATATCAGCTCTGGAATCGAGTCGAAACAAGTCAAAACAGTGCATATCGATTATATTGATATATGGGCAGTCAGTTGGATGACTAAGCACAACAAATCAGAAAGGGTCGTCACAGGTTTAAGAGCCATATCGATGCATCGATTTCACATCGATTGACCTATTGATATATCGATGTACCATATCGATATATCGATGTACCATATCGATATATCGATGTACCATATCGATATATCGATGTACCATATCGATATATCGATAACCCTGCTTAGCAAACTCGATTTTGGCTAAGTCAGGAGAGAACTTTCTGAGAGGACTTCACAGTTAAATAACCATATCGATTGAACTATCGATATCTCTATAACCAATCGATATATCGATATGCACGGTAACATACCTCTTTTGTTATGTACAACTATTTAAGGTGCTGATCTATTTATCTTCTTATAAAAAAAAACTACCTACACTCATTCATGCAATCTGAGAGAGATCAAAGCTAGCTTTCCCCAACCATCATCTAATCATATATACTAGAAACCAATTGAGAGATAGTTTTTACTTGAGTGATTGGGTTCCAAGTTGCCGAGATCTTGTGGAAAGATAGTGTCAGTCTCATTCTCCTTTTGATTTCTTTGTGGATAGTTGTTTTGATCCCTTTTATGGATTGTTGTTGGATTTCTAATTGGATCGAGATTCTTAGTTGCTCATTTATTTTGTAAGATAACTAAAATCCGCCTTTGTAAGAACCTTGTGATAGTGTATCGGTTCCGGTGTGGAATTAGAGAGCCCGTGGATGTAGGCTTTGAAAAGATTTCACCCCAAACCATGTTACATCGAGTGTCACATTTCTCTTACTCTCTCTCACACTCTCTATCTCTCTTTATTACTTTTTTGCAATTTTTGAAGTTCTTCATTTACAATTGTTAGAGTCAATTGTGTGAATTATGCCTATTATTGATAATCTTGAACTTTCGCATTTAAGCCATAGTTAGTCTTTATTTTTCAACTAGTAAGAGCTAAGGCTACCTAGTAAGAATCGATTCTCGGTACTAATTATGAAATGACACCATTGAAGTTTGTCAAAGAAACATTGATTTTTTGCTTTAATTCAAGAACTTTCCTTTTCAGAAGAGGTATATGGTAAACTACTTTAAACTTCTTGAATTGTGGGAAGTAGTTGAAAAGGGTTGGATATTCAAATATGAGAATGATGATAGTACCCTTACTTTTGATAATAAGAAGGTCAAATTGGAGAATGACAATACGGCCCTTTGCTAAACTCTATACATGAGAGTATAGAAATATTGTTTGGTAATTCTGTCGTAGCAAATGATATGTGGAATGCGCTTATTATGTGCTATGAAGGTAATAACCAAATCAAGCGTACCAAACGTATGGGTCTAGATACCAAATTTAACTTTCAAACTAAGGATGGTGAAAATGTAGAAGAGATGTATGATAGACTAATACAATTGCAAAATGAATATCTTGAGCTAGGTGACTTACTTTCAAATGAGAGAATCGTAGGTAAATTGATTATTATTATGCTTAAGAGATCCAAGTGGGCATAACATTTTGGCTCAACACTCCAACTTCTCGACACAAGCCAAATGGAGTCGAGTGAAATTCTCACTCAAAGGATGAGTGTATGTCTACTGAAGCATCCAAAGATGAATTCTTTTTCTTCAAACTCATTAAAGGAAGCTTCAACTTTGAAAAGAAAGTGAATTGTGAGAGCCAAGCCAAAAACAAGAAGTTTGTTTGTCTTGGATGTAATAAAGAAGGTCATTCTTTCACTTCATATTTTACCTTCTTTTCTTCTTTGAAAGCTAACAATATAGGACAAGCAAGCCATTTCAAGGCTAAGAGGAATGGATTCAAAGGAAAGAAGAAGACACTTAATGCTATATGGGAAGCTGACTCCGACATAAGCGATGATGAAGGCATCGATTTAGGGGGAGAAGAAGAGGTTAATCCCGCCTTGATGGGTTTTGCGGACTCCATGCTAATCTCTGATCAACAAATAATAGACAAGGCAAATAAAATTATCAAGGAGAAGAAGATTACCGATCCAATCTCAATCGACATGATTATCGAGGTGGCATATGCAAAAGGAAAGCAAGTTGACTCACTCAATGTAAATGAAGAACCCTTTAATGATGATCAACCATGCATTAGAAGGAATCCTACTCTACTTACGATGATCAACCATGCAATAGAAGGGAATCTTATTCTACTTTTATTGTTAATAAGTCAACCATAGTCCTCAAATTGGTTCATAGTGATGATGATGATGATGATGATGATTATTACTATTATTATGATGATGAGGAGGATACACCTCTAAGCATTGAGGACGCATGTCATGACCTTGTCTGAAAATGAGTTACAAGAGTGTAAAAGAATCTTAAGTGAGAGAGATGTCACAATTATAAATTTGATAAAGAAAACCAAAGAATTAGAATCAAAATTGAGCATCATTGAAAAAGAAAAATCTACAATTATTTTATCTCAGAAAAGTCCAACACAATTGTACCCCAAGAAAAAGAAAAGCCTAGGAGTAAGATCCCGAATGAGCATCAAAGTCTAAATTTGTTTATGTATTTGACCATCGTAAGAGTGTAGATTATTCTAGTATGTAAATTGGACAATGACCACATGATAAAACATATTTAGGCTACAAAAAAGAAAACGACCTTTCTAGTGAAACACACAACCTTTAGGACAAAAAGCTAAGCCTAAAAGGTAAAACACTGGACCAAACATCAAGTATGCATTTATGAATAACAAAAAATACTTTGGTAAAACCAATTACAAGAAGCTTGATAAAATCTAAAATGTAAATATTTCTAAGGTAAATTATAATCAACATATGTACAAGAAACTTTACTATAGAACACCTAATGTAATTTTTATGAAGTGAATAATTATAACACTTTAGGTTACTCTAGACCTAACAAATTCACCAAGCCTCAACCACTGAACAAAAATAGAAATGTGCATACAAACAATCAAGTGTTAAGAAAATTAACAAAAACAAAATTATACATTTAGATCAAAAGTCCAATATTTTGTGTACATTTTGTGGGAATTTGGGGCATACAACAAAATATTATGCAATAAGGAAAGGTAAATATGTACAATCTATTAATACTTTGGGTAACTTGTCTAGCATTGCTAGTACAAGTGGGACTAAATTGACAAATTAATAATTAAATTTTATCTTTCAATTATGTATAAAATTAAGAGGGAGATAAACCAAAGTGTGAGTTTGTTTAATTTCTTTTGTCTTGTCTTGAATTGAGCATCAAAATTTGAAAAATCAAACCAAAGTATTGTGGTTTAACACTTGAATTGACCTAAAAAATTCAAAAACACCAATTTGGAGCGTAACAAAACAATAACTTTTTCAAAAAGCTCTTTACATTGCGCCAAAATTGATTTTTTTTTTCATATCAATATATCGATAAGGGATATGGATATATCAATTGGTGTATAAGGATCGCAACGATCATGACAGAGAATTAAATGTTGGCGGAAACCAAGGAGTCATTATAACAATCGAGACAACTATAACGATACAATCATCGATAAATTGATAGGGGTAATCGATATATCAATATGGATAATCAATATATCGATTGGAGGCTATTTATATCCATTTGTGCGGCTGAAGAGGCATATACTTCTTCAAGCAACCTATATATTTTCTAAAAGAGCAAAACCTCCTCATTCCAAATTCTCAAGAACCTTCCCAAAGATCTCAAAGATGATGATTATTAGTGTTATGGCACTTGTTGTTGTCATGAATCTCAACCCGGTTCGCTCCAAGAAAAGAATACCCAAGCGAGAAAGGCACATCCCTTCTCATCTCTCCTACTACACCATGACCGATGTCGAGTACGTGCCAAGAGCTCTCTCCAACCCAATCAACTGCCTACACTTGATGGCAGTGTTGTCAGAACGAATAGCCCCAATCTTCTCATGATCATGTTGGGACTTCGAGCTAAGCCGAAACTTTGTCATCTTGTTCGCAAGTTCCAAGAGTGCCTCAAATAAATGCCTACATTTCCAACAATCGATACCTTTTTCAAGACCGACACGCATAACTTGAGTACAATAACAAAAACAAAAAAGTACATTATTATTTCTATTTCAACTTGGGTCAACACACCATGAGCCAATGGGAATGGAGATGTTAGAATTATATATAGATCATTTAGTAATGGAAAAACATCCTTGAGTTTGAAGGTGAGTATTATATCACTCACATTGATTTCTTGTATGCCAACATGAGACCAGTAGATGGTGAAAATTTTGGTATAACCACATGGTTTTGTTGTAGGGAAACTATCATTGATATAACCAATTAAGGTGAATGGTTCGGTATAACAACCATGGGAGAGTATTTATACCCAATTAGGGGTTGGTCGGAGGCTAATGAAGATGGTACATTAACTATCGGGAGGATGATGACCTCATGGCAACCAACCTTTCAATCATTAATCGGTTAGCTTTACACTTCATCAAAAATATTCTTACCACCAAGACCCAAACCAAAACCAAGATGGAGATGTACTCGATCTTTTTGCTCCAACACATTATATCAAGGGATAGGATGATCAACATACCCTACTTCATCTTGAATCACATGCCACCGCGATACGGGTCAAAAACATGCATTTACCTTATGCCCATCTTCTCCAACACATTATTCTTCAACACGAAGTTCATCTACTTGAGAACCGGACGGAGTACCATAGAAATGTGAACTTGAGGGATCATATGCCCAAAGATGGGGTGGGTCAAAAAAGGAAACATGTGGCATCCTAGTGAGGCTCCAATCAACGAGTGGATTAAGGAGCCTAATGCCATCTCGAACCAATACTTTGACCCAAATGTGCAACAACAACCACCTCAACCGGACTACCAACCTCCTACCTACATGCCTCAACAATCATATGAGCAAGGGTCAAGCTCATACCATCCAAGGTGCAATTATCATCCTATTGATCCTTTACCCGCTTTCAGTACCGATACCCAAGTGGAGAGAGTTACTAATCTCTTCCAACAAATGAACCAATTGCAGAACGATTTGAACTCCTTCTACACCTACTCTCAAGGTGAGTTTGCACATATCAATCAAAGGATTGATTATGTTGAGTTTTCACCTAAAATTGTCTTGCGTTTTATTATATGATTGCATGATATTATATTGCTTGTGTTATTATACCTTGCTATGATTTAGGGGGAGCTATATGATTCAACCTTGGGGGAGCTCTATGCCCATGTTGAAGGGGAGCAATCTTGATAAAGGTTTCTATTCAATGCCCTTTTGATCAATTTCCAAAAAAAAAGAAGAATGAACAATTAAGAGTGCACGTGTATCTTACTTCTATAAGAGCACTCACATATTTTATAAATTGTCAAAATGAAGAGATTGTTGTACTAAGCAACTTTCTTGATTTGAAAATTTGCAAAACAAATGCAATCTAAATCTATTTGTTGAGAATATGTGTGTAGGCACACAACACATGCAAGGCAAAGCAATGCATGACAAGGCGATGCATGGAGAAGTATCTTGGAGCCTTTGGAGCACTAGGACTTGGTCCTTGGAAGCATATGATAGATTTTTCTCTTTCTAGATTTTATTTCGAGGTATTTCGGTTTTAGAATCGAGTAGAAACAAGTCAAAACAATTTATATCGATGTTGCATATCGATCAATCGATATGCGGGGCAGTCAGTTGGATGACTAAGTACAAAAAAATAGAATGGATCATCATAGGTTTAAGAGCCATATCGATACATCGATTTCAACTCGATTGACCTACCGATATATCGATGTACCATATCGATATATCAATATCCCTGCTTAGCAAACTCGTTTTTGGCTAAGTCATGAGAGAACTTTTTGAGAGGACCGTCACAGTTAAATCACCATATTGATTTAACTATCGATATATCGATATACCCAATTGATATATCGATATACCCAATCGATATATCGATATGCACAATAACATACATCATATATTCTGTACAGCTATTTAAGGAGCTGATTTCTCTCTCAAAGAAAACATCCTACACTTATTCTTGCAATACGAGAGAGATCAAAGCTTAGTTCTAGCTTTCCTTAACCATCATCTAGTCATCTATACTAGAAACCAATTAAAAGATAGTTTTGACTTGAGTGATTGGGTTTCAAGTCATCGAGATCTTGTGGAAAGATAGTGTCGGGCTCATCCTTCTTTTCATCCATTTGTCGATAGTTGTTATGTTCTCTTTATAGATCGTTGTTTGATCCCTTAATTGGATCGAGATTCTTAGTTGTTCATTTGTTTTGTAAGGAAACTAGAATTCACCTTTATAAGAACTTTTGTGATAGTGTATCGGCCTCGGGGTGGAATTGGGAAGTCCCGTAGATGTAGGCTTTGAAAAAATTTCAGCAAAATCATGTTACATCGTGTGTCACATTTCTCTTACTCTCTATTTATTACTTTATTGTAATTTTTAAAGTTCTTTGTTTATGATTGTTAGAATCAATTGTCTGATTATGTATACTATTGATAATCTTGAACTTTCATATTTAAGTCTTAGTTGTAGTCTTTATTTTTTTAATAAAAAATACATGTAATAAATACATTGTGAAAAAATGCTTCTATTTGCTGGAGTTATGAGGTTTGTAAAATTATAGTCACACAAACTATTAAACATCATTAGTTTGTCAATGTTCATAAATAATATGTACTATTTTCGGAAATACGTAAATGATGCTCAATACAGACATACACAATAACATATCAGATAAGTTAAAAACTCAAATTTTAACAACATGAGAGATCAAAATGTCCATGTTTTTTATGTCACATCAATATTCATGAAACCAACTTTATTTTATATAAAGATCTCTTTGGTTCATTCATTCTTTTAAAGTGCTCATTATTAGTTCTCTCAAATAGATTTGATCCCTCAACCTCTTTCCTGAGAGGCAATGTTTATACCAGTACATTAGATTGTGGTGGTTCACGAAACTAATTTTAATTAAATATTTTTTAAATTCTTAAATATTAAAACTAATAAATTAAATATTTCATATATATTATATTGTTTGTGTTAAAAAAATATTGCATCACTTTAATTTTGTTTCAATAGCCATCAAGAGCTAACGAAATCAACAATTCAAATCAATGAATTGAATGGTTAATTTTGTTAGCTCTGATGTTTATTGAAATAAAGCTAAAAATGATGCAATAATTTTTGTATAGACGCAATATTATATATAAGGAATATTCAATCAATTAGTTTTAAAATTTTAAAATTTAATAATTAGTTAAAATTTAGGTTAATGGGCAATGATGTGCCACAAACAATATGAACATTTAATTCCTTCTCTTTTACCAAATACTTAAAATAATTTTTTGCATCTTAATTAAAAAAATAAGTGTCAAACTAAGTTCCTAACAAGGATCTGATCTGAAACAATATTTATTTATTTATTATTTTTTTAGGAATGCCAACGAACAATGTTACAGAGATAAAGTTGACTGGAAATGATCCACCACCAATAGGAAAAAGCGAGTTCACTGCAGCTGGGACCAGCTCACGCCAAGTCGCGTAGTACCTTAATCAAACCGGTCCATGGCACCGGAATCCAAGATTTACATCCGACATCCGACACGCCTCAGGTCTCAGCAGCACCTCACCTCCACCTCCTCCTCGCCTGAATCCACCACCACGATTCGTCTCTTCTCTACTCCGTTTATGTGGCGAAAACGAGATTATTTCATTACTAACTATCTACGATCTGACCCCTCTCAATTTTGATGCGACGTGCCATTGCCCGAGCCAAAGATCCGGTTCCAGCTCCAGACAGAACGGACATGGCGACGACGAACTCTTCCAAACCACGTCACGTTCCTCCTCCTTCCTCCAAGCGCCATAGGATCTGTTCATTTCTCCTAATTCTTCTCGGCTCGGCCATCGTATTGCTAATTATTCATCTTTGCATCAAATTCTCGACTCCGGATTCGGATTCCCCGAGATACTCAATTATTATCGACGCTGGTAGTACCGGGTCGAGAACTCATGTAATCAGGTATAGAATGTTAGGAGGTGCGAAGGCGGTACCGGTTGATGTAGATTTTGGAAAGAGTTGTTCTAAGAAGGTTGTGCCGGGTCTATCGGCCTATGCTTTGGATCCAGACAATGCTGGAAAATCATTAATTGAATTGATTGATTTTGCGGAAGGGATGGTGAAGAAGGACTTCTGGGGCCAGACTGAGATTCGGCTAATGGCTACTGCCGGATTGAGATTGCTAGATCCAGGAATTACTGAGAGGATTTTGGATTCTTGTAGAAAAGTTTTGAAGTTGTCGGGATTTCTATTCGAGGATAAATGGGCTACTGTAATTTCAGGCATTCTATTCTGTTTTCAATTTTGATCTTTTTGTATGTAATTGTGTGTGATAAACTACCATAACATGGAAAATCAATTGGAAAATATTATAGAATTGCAGGGTCCGAGGAGGGCATATATGCTTGGGTAGCTGCTAATTACGCCACGGGAACCCTTGGAGGCAACCCCAAAGATACCACTGGGATTATTGAACTCGGTGGGGCTTCTGCACAGGTTTTGCATTATCCTTAATTTATTTTGATTTAGCTACTTAATGTTTCCTCTGTGCAACTTCTTTTATTATTCCATAAAATGTTCCTGTATTAATTTTTCAGGTGACATTTTTCACCAGTGAACCATTGCCGAAAGAACTCACCCATGTGGTTGAATTTGGACAGATTAGATACAACCTGTACACTCACAGCTTTCTCCACCTTGGCCAGGTGAGAATGGTATACCTTGAATAAGCTCTTACCATAGTGAACTGTCATATCATATCAATATGTTAATGGGGTCTTATTGCTTTGGCTATGCAGAATGTTGCATTCGAGTCGCTTCATGCTTTGCTTAGCACAAGAAAATTAAACTCAGGTAAGCTTCTTATTTCTAAGTTAGCCAGTTTCATTTTGATAGAGATGGACAAAACACATGAATTAATAAGTAAAATCTATTGAATATTTTTTTAACCGCAGTTTATACATGTATACAAAAAACAGTTTATACCATACAGTACTTGAAAAACTAACTGTTGTGAACAAATAAGGTGCACCACTTTTTACCCTCTATACTATACAATAACTACAGTGGAATTGTTTATATCATCTGGAGTAACCATGTTGATTAAAGTCCGTGGTATGTTTGACCGGTTTTACATTTTAAGTAGTGTCATTCAGATGCCACAAAGAAGCAGTGGCACCCAATTGCATATATTTCAAGATGTAATATTGGGGAGCTGAAACTTAGATTTGGCTTTAATGTAGCTGGTGAGTCAATTGAGCAAGCAATATATCGAGATCCATGCACGCCTAAAGGGTACTTGCAAGGGGCAAAATCATTGGAAATTTCTACCGTATATGCAGTTGGTAACTATTCTGAGTGTAGATTGGCTGCATATTTACTTCTTCAGCCAGGGAAAGGTATTACTCAGATCGAACCTTTGAATATCATATTCCTTTTACTAAGAAATAGGTACCAAGTATGCCTTTGTGTATGCAGATAAATGTGCATATCTGGAGTGCCACATCGGATCAGCGTTTGTACCTAAGCTAAAAGGACGATTTTTGGCTACAGAAAACTTCTACCATACATCCAAGGTTGGGTTTAAATATTTCGTATTTCCTGGTTTTTCTAGTTTACTTTTTGTTTAATGTGATTGATCTTGATTCTTCCTTTTTTTCCTACAAAACTTGTTGGGTAGTTTTTTGGGTTGGGCCGGAGATCACCCCTCAATGAACTAATCTCGGCTGGTGAGCAATTTTGTAGTGAAGACTGGTCAAAGCTTAAGAAGAAATATCAATTTATCGATGAGAACGAATTGCTTTTATATTGCTTCTCTTCAGCGTACATTGTTGCTATATTGCATGATAGTCTTGGAATTTCATTGGATGATGAAAGGTTAATTAAAACTTTTTTCACTAATATTTGGTATCAGATAAATGCTTGTTTTTTTAGTGATACAAAAGGAAAATACGTATAAAAAATTGTTTAAATGCAGTTGTATTATTCGATAACATAATAGCATAAGGTGCTTAAACGTAACTTGAAATAATCCTCATTAGTCATTATCCAATCGCAGAGGTTCAATTTGCTTGTTTAATTTCATTTAATCTAGGCTTGGCCTACAAACATCCAATTAAGTTGAAATCAAGTACCAGCATTCCAAGCGGCCCAAAAAAGGAAGAGAACAAAAACTATTGTCAGCCAAGCCCTAGTAGACACCTATGGACCCCTCCTGAATTGGACCAGACCCTTTATCATTAATAATTTGTAAATCATGCAAGTGTATTGATATCAATAGTTTAATCTTGCATTGTTTGGCAGGGTGGATTTTGCAAACAAAGTGGGTGATGTACCACTGGACTGGGCTTTGGGTGCATTTCTCATGCTCCAAGCGTCTAATGATAGCACAAGAGACCAAAATTGGATTAATTGTTTTATGAGAAATGACTTGCCAGGTGTTATTTCTTTCCTATTTTTTCCCATGCTGTTTATTTTTGCTGCATGGTCAATCCTGAGATGTAGGAAGCCTCAGTTTAAGACAATATATGATTTGGAGAAAGGACGATATATCATAGCTAAAATCAAGCGATGATTGTTGAATAATATTTCATTGTACACCCTGATAATAGTTATCTCCAATTTTAACTTCACCAGATTAGGTGTACTTGTTGGTAGATATGGGTCCTGAGTACATGTAATTACATGTTTATTTAATTTTTATTGTGTCAACTCTGTCCCTGATAGTTCACCTGTGTCCCTATCCTCGAAATTAAGTAGGACATAATGCCTGATTTAACTTCATAATATGCGAAAGCAAAATTTGTGTTGGAACAATGTGAATTGTGCATTGGATATTTAGTCCCATAATCTCTGTAGGCTGAAAATGCAAATTATATTATCTAAGAATGACAATGTAATAGCTTCTTTGATTATTCATTCCACCATGGGGATTCAAGCTAAGTTGTTATTCAACAACAACAACAACAACAAAGCCTTTTGTTCCACACAAGTTGGGGTAGGTTAGAAATGAAGTCCATATTTGATTTCATTTCCATAAGATTGGTTGAATTTTAACGTTGTCTCGCCAAGCCTATCACAACCCTCCTCCTTTTCGGGCTTGGGACTGACTATGTAAAACATATGTGGAGTTCAAGCTTGGTTGTTATTGCTGATACATTTTTTTTCTTAAATGATCTGAATACATCCAATATAAGCATGTTCCATGTGGTCCAAGATATAATGTGCTGATGTGGAGAGTTAAAATCGGACAGCATTTAGTGCTTGGAGCACATGTGATTTGATAAGCATAGTATTGTCTTAATCAGTTACATTTTCCCCAAAAAAGAAAGCTCACTTCGTTTAAGTTGCCCATTGTTTTTAGGACACAATACTTGATGCCAATTAAAAGATAGTTAGCTTTACTACTGCATGTACCAGGCAATTATAGACATAATAGTGGTTTTTTGGCATTTGTTAAGGATAATTGTGTTGTTGAGATATGCATCTCCTATCTTGACTGATGCAGTTCGATATAACAACGGTTTTTGGCATGTGTAATGATAATTCTGTTGTTCATGAGAAATACATCACCTATCTTGACTTGCTGATAAAGAACCAGTTGGCTTATTTACCTGCATGTACCAGACAATTATAGACATTTAATGGTTTTCGGGCCAGTTTGCTTTTTTACCTTCATGTACCAGACAACTATAGACATCTATTGGTTTTCGTCATGTGTAAGGATAGTCGTGGTGTTCGGAAATGCATCACCTATCATGACATTCTTGGGAGCTGCCTGGTCATTTCTGATACATTAATTCCTTTTGATATGATGCAGTATTGAAACTTGGACATAATGACTCTCTTTCGTTTGACCTGTAAGCCTATGTTACTAGGTTAACAAGCCAACTTGATACTTTCTTGCATCCACCACAATTATGTGAAATGATAGTTACTAGATTAACAAACTAGGTTTGGTTCTCCCCTTCTTGCATCATCAAGATATTTGGAAAAATAAATAAATATGTATATTAGGTATACTCTTAACTGTAAAAACATTTCATGGGGGGTATGTAAACAAGAAACATTTATGGTGAGAAGTAATCTTTCATATATGTAGACATCAAATGCACACTATTGTCCTTCTGAGATATCTTATTTGGACCACAATTCACATTAGTACCGTCAGACTATGATTTATCAGGAGCTTTTAAAACCATTATTGCAGAACTTTTGTACCGGTCCAACACAAGTAAACGACGTGTTTGCTGGTAAGAGAAGACATAAAGTTTGACAGGAAGACTAAGTTGTGAGTTGTGAGTTTGTGAAGCATGAACCATTCAAATAATAATGGTACTGGTTACCGGGTGTTGCCTACATGGAGCACTATTTTTTTTCTATTTCTTCTCGATTTTATTAAAGAGCTCGGTACATAAAATCCTTGGAAGGGCCCAAATGGCGTGCTGGTATTCTTACAGTGGAAACGGAAACCAACTTTGTGAGCGGCTTGATTCAATTGTAGAAAAAAAAGCTCAGACTTTAACTTGTTATCAACTCGTTCAGATTTAACTCGAGTTGTGTAGCTCGTATAATTTACGAGCTGAGTTCGAGCTACTGCCAGCTCACTCATTAACTCGTTCAGATTATTGTACTGAACGTATTTTTCTCACCTAAAATGACATGTAATACTTGATACTTTCATTTAATTATTTTTTCATAATTTTCTTCTGTTTTATATTGATATAAATTATAGTCGATTTTATTCTTGCATAATTAGCTGCAATCAATATTTCAATGCATAAACGTCGGTATTTTATAAGATTTTAACAAACTGAATTGTCAATTCGAGCTAATTAACGAGTTACGAGTTAGCTCGAGTTTTTCGCGAGTCGAATACGAGAGCTAGATTTTCAGTTCTAAACAACACCAGTGATTCAAATCGAGCTAACTCGTATAATTCACGAGTCGAATTCGAACTAGTTCCGACTCGCTCGAACTTGCTCGAATAACAACCCTACTCAATACAGGAAAACTACACAAAAGATAGTGAAGAAAATGTAAGACAGCTTGGCACAACACCAAAAGGTAGTATAGACTGTATAGTACTATAGTATTCAAACGGTTGACTATATATCCTAAGGAGTAAGACAATTCCTCTTTAAGAAAATAATGATGAAAGTGCATTTCTTCATCATTATTGGGGCCTTGCAAAAAAGAGGAAAAAATAGTGCCATGCGTCACTAGTTACCTTCGCTTTATTATTATTTTTGCTGTTTGTTTCATATTTTTTTTTCTCTTGATGTGCACGTATCATTAGGTGGATACTGTTCTCGGTGCACCTTATGTAAAGGACATAGCTACACCTTATAGTTCGTGAAATGGACCTGCACAAATGGCCTTGTCATGTATATATTCAACTCTTAGTGGTAGGCATTCACACATGTAACTCATGTAAATTCGAAAAGATGATAAAGTTTTACAGAGACTGTTAAAATAAGAACATGAAGGAAATTTTTATTTCACACTTTCTATTTTGTCGTTAAAATTAATGGTCGTAACTTTTATTACTAGCACGTCTTGATTTCAGATATTTGACTGATAAACAATTATATATAGTAGGGTTGATTTGTTATTGAAAAGAAGTATAATTTTGAAAAACAAGATGTAAATATTTTGCCTGATATAAGAAATTATCCCTATGTATATAGGACATACATCACTTTTAATTAAGATAAAATATACATAACAAATTCAGTGTCGGATTTTTTAAGTAAATAATCTTTTATTATATATTTTTACCCATTACTTTATGGGGATTCATTAAGCTCATGTAGATCATTAACACAGTGCATGCACTCTCTTTATTTAATTTTTTATATAAAACGATGTATTACGCTACGCATTAATTATAATTCTTTTATAATAATTAATGAGGCGCAATGAGTATTTATTATCGTTTTAATGATAATCTGCGTTGCATTACCTGTTCCATTATACTTTTCATCTAATTTTTCATGATATTGTATTTTTTGTGATCGTCAAATTCAGAACTAATTAGGTAGGGATGAAAACGAAGGGGATATAACATGTCAAAGGATACGAAAAAATTTCTTTAAAGTTATATATGAATTTTATCTTTAAAGTTGGAAAAAAAATTGAAATTTTAATTTTTATAATAATATAATTTTAACGGGAGCTACTTTGAAGCGAGTAATTTCTTTGAACACTAATCAAAATATAAATATGAAATTACCCCTTTAATCGATTATTAAGTCTCTCTGTTTGAACAATTTGGATATATATTTGGAAGATAGGTACACTAAGTACTTCCAGTGACTCGAACTATTTGGTCTTGACGTATGAAGCGAATCTTGATGTATCTAGACAGTCAGAATTGATTGAAAATAATCAGCGTATTCATCTCCGAAGTATATGTCTTTTTCGCTTAGTTAATAATAAGAATTGGTTTCTTTATATATAAAACAAGTTGGAATAAAATTTTGTATAACAATTTCGTTTCTTAAGTAATAGAATATGCACAATTTCGCGAAATACGTTTGAACTATATATAGACATAAGCATGCATATATCTGCAAATTCTTTTAATGGCAATAAAAAGCAAATTATTTATTGACGACAAACCTGTTGATGAATTAGTAATAGATAAATATTTTGAAATTGTACTGTTATTAGACTCGTGTCCGGAGAAAATATTCCACAGCAAATTATTTATTGAAAGTGTTTGAAGGGAATTGCATGGCCATCCAAAGCACCTCCCATGAAGTTTCGGATGGCAATTTAGTCATTTGCAAATCACAAAAGTTTTTGAAGAGAATTGTGTGGAATATACAAAGCACATCGCATGAAGTTTCTTACCTAGTGTATTTTAAAGTTTCTTCTCCTTTTGAAGAGAACAAAATGAATAACAAAGTAATTGCTCTTTATAGTTTATATAGACGTCTAAATAAAGAAACATATTAAACTTAAAAAAGAGCATTAAATTTTCTTGTTGCTTTTGACAATTATGTTATTTATTAGTTTTAAATTAAAGCCACAACCTTAGTTGATAGTGATATTGTATATATAGTGTTTTCTAATAAATCTAAGTTTATCACTCAAGGACCATTTCAAAAATCGTAAACTGGAGCAGAAATATTATCTTGTTTCATAATTGTTTGTCTCGAAATTTTCATTAGACTTTATCTGATTGTAGTATAGACCTTTTCTTCTACTTCTTCTCTTGACCTCTTGTTGCAGTGGATACGAGATCTTTCAAGAGAATAAATTTCTTGTTGTTAGTTCACTTAGTACTTTATTCGACAATATCGTTGTAAAACTCGATGGAGAGATTTATAATTGGTTTCTCACTTCTACTCTTTTTGAATTTTCTATACAAAGAGTTTCTATTTTCTGTATTGTATTGTAGAGAGAGAGAGAGACTGAACAAAACGTATTTCTTGAGGACCAGGAGCCTTGTAGAAATGGTGCATGACAAATTTCTGATTTAGTCCATCATGCATCAATAAATTACTAAAATTTAATTTCTGCACATTTAAGGGTCCATTCTTGTAACACTTTATATCCATATTAGTTATATTTTAGTGATCACTTCTAATGGATATATTATGACATATGATTAATATATAATTGTATAATACATAAGTTCATAATTTGCATGATCTGTATAGTGTCCTATATAGTCCATTTAATTGTTAAATTAGACAATCTCTCACTTGAATTATGCGTGTGAATTTTTAATTATATATTGACAAGCACTTTACTGATTATCACTTTAAGTGTTAAATAATTTCGTCCAACTACTATATCAACAAAAGACTTAAGCAGTGTTCGCCACATTTATAAATACTAAACCGACATAAATCATGATGCTAATAAATTGAATCAGATGAATCATGAAATAGATGTGAAATATGGAAATCACACGAAACGTGATCTACGTGTCTGTTTCCAACTTTGTCCCCACCTTTGAGATCAATCGAATCGAGAACAAAATTGAAACTGTATAATATGCATGCAAAATATTGTTATTTTGGTAAAGGTATGCGACCTAGTTTTACAATGAAGTGCATAAACATATTCAAGAATTACCGAGACCTTAATCACTTAGCAATTTTGTAAATTTTGATGCAATTCAATTGATTCACAAGACAAGTAAAGATAGTAAGAGCAAGAGAAAGAGAGCAAAGAACACACAATATAATGTGGCTCGACCTACAATACAGATAGGCCTACTCCACAGGACACTCGAATCAACACACTAGGACCGAAGACTATAACCAATAGAGTTTTATAAAAAGAAAGCCTATTCAAAAGGCTCCAAGACACTTGCAATGGGCAATACCAAGCTTGCAAGGTATAATAAAAAGGCCTTGATTGACAACACAAACCGAAGCAATGAATGATCCGCTTGACAACACAACAAGAGTCAAACAAACAAGTAGAACAAACTAGCTCGAATAGACAATTAGAAGATTAACAATGGCTATCCTAAAATCTCTGGTTTGGATACTTGTTGAAGAAGACTACTGTGCTCTTTGAGTGCTCGTAAACTTGAGGCATAGTTTTCTTAGTCTTCTGGAACAAAGGGGTCAAGTTTATATAGATACAACACTTCTTGGATCCTGAAATTTTGTTTTTGTGCACCTTGTGTTACATGATTAAGCAATATGTTACAGGACCCTTTATAACGGGTTGGGCATATTACAGATTAGCCCTTGATATTCTTTGCAACTGACTTCTGGACCCTCTCCTTCATGAACCAATTATAACGAATAGGGAACCCGTTGTGACATGTTTGGGATGCGTTGCAGTAATGCATAGCTCTGTATTTTCAGTACTTGGTCAATTTTCCCATCTCCGAATCTCCTGTTGTTATTTTGTAATCCTAAGGTCAAACATGTTGTATCAAACAATTTCATCATATTTGTCGATTTGCAAAATAAACTTGAATTTTACCATGCTTTGTGTTCGAGAATTTGTGTAGGAACGTTATGGCAAACTTGGAGATGCAAAATAGGAGTAAGCATGTTTCAAGAACTAGCATCAATATTGTATTAAGACTTGAATGCAAAATTTTAGAAGGAAAACTTTAGAAATTTCAAGTGATGTGTGAGAACAAATGTAGATCTCATCGCGACCTTTCCAACACTTCGGAAATGACTTCAATCGGAGTTACGAATCAAAAGTTATGGATGTTTCAAGAACTGAAGATTACGCAACCAACACAAACCGTCGGTGGCGGTTGGCAACCGTCAGTGACGGTTCAGAAGCCATCTTCTGCCCAAATTTCTAGGAAAAACCGTCGTGTGACGGTTGGGAATCGTTGGTGACGGTTGATTCTAGAACAAAATATTTTGGCTCATTTTTGAACTGAAACCTCAACCGTCAGTGACGGTTGACAACCATCGTGTGATGGTTGATTCTGGAACAAAGTTTTTTGACTCATTTTTGAACTGAAACCTCAACCGTCAGTAATGATTGACAACCATCGTGTGACGGTTCGGGCAAATTGTTGCGTTTTCAAACCCTAAACATGCCCGATATAAATATAGAAGGAATGCCTCCTTTTCCCATGACCTGACCTATTATTCAAAACATTATAGCAGTCATTACTGATCATTAAAAAGACCTAGATTTTGGTCTAAATCTCTCAAGTTCAACAACTCTAAATTAGCCAAATTTCTTGAGTGTGCTTAGGAGATCATTGTCTTATATTTCTCTTTGGCCTTTGTGCATCTTTTGTCTTGGTTCTCTATCTTTGTGTGTAAAGAGGCCAACTTCAAGCTTGTAACGGATATTCTTGTTGATTAGTGGAAACGGCTCGACCTTGTTACCATGCCGGGAGGTCAGGAGTCCCGGAGACGTATGCTCGTCAATAGCCGAACTTTGTTAACATATCAGTGTCTCTTGTGCATGATTGTTTTGTTTGCAATTTCTCATCTCTTCTCAATTTACTTTACTTGTTATACAATTGATTGAGAAGAATTGAATTGCTCCAATTAAATACGCTTCCGCAATTAGAATTTATTTAAGCTAAATTGGTATTAAGGTCTCTCAATTTAATTGTTGCATATTCTTGTTAGAGAAGTATACCAATTGGTTGTATTGATCTATTTAGCAATTGCCATTAGAAATTGAGTTTGTGAAAATTTGCAAATAAGTCCGTGTAGTTGTCATAACTTGGAAATTGGTTAAAACCTAGGCCGCCTAGGTTCAACAAAACACGATTGCGAAAACGTTTTAGCAATTTCAATTTTAGACGTTAATCTCCTAGCTAAAATTTTAATCAAGTACTAAAAGTAATAGAGCAATTCAAGCAATAATGTGCAAAGATAGTAAAAGAGAGAGTAAAGAGCAAGAGAACACACTATGTAACATGGTTCAACCTACAAACAAACTAGGCATACATCCACGTGACCCCCGGATCCAAAATATCTTTCGAGATCGAAATCATCTGTTAGATCAATTTATTTAATTTTTTTATATTTTTGATATTTAACGTGAATAATGTCGAATAGAAACACTTAATTTGTGCAGTTGTTCATTGCATAAGTTCTAATAGCAATTAGAATGGAATATGATTGTAAGTTTGCAAGTTCTAATAGCAATTAGAATGAGACCATTGATTCTTGAAACTTTAATTTTTTATAATTGGTATTCTTGGTACTGCCCGATACCAACTTCAAATTCTGAACAATTTTTGTATTATGAAAAATTATATGGCCAAATTATGTTTGTCTTTTGTGCACAAGAAATTCAATTGCAAGCGTTGAATGAATGGAATGTCAGAAGCTATATGCAGACATTGAATGAAAAAGAGCAAATGACAGAAGAATTGAACAACTTATTGGAACATAGATAAATTAATTTTGTTTTTAGACATTTTTTTGTAGACTTTAGTTGGAATGAAGTATGTTAGTTTTGTTTACTTGCATAATATGAGTATTTTCAAACTTGTTTGTGAAAATGTAAAATAGTTATTACTTTATTTTCAAATGATTTATGCTTTTATGATGTAATTATGAAAACTTTTAAATCAGAGCTAACTGCAATATTCAATTTTAATTGTTATCCATTCGATGAAATGATGTCATTTGTCGCATATATGTTGATAGAAAATTAATTATTTTCGTGAAAACGTTGGTGGGACCATTTGACATAATTAGTATTTCCGTGGATGTCAATTAGTATTTTCGTGGATGATTATTTTCATGGAGTGCTCAGTGGCACGGGCCATGACCCATTAGGAAAATTATTTCTGTGGAAACAGTTTCGTGGATATATTCATGAAAAAAGTTATTTCCGTTCACTTCAACAAAAATAGTAGTATTTGTGTTAAGGATTGTTCCGAGAAAGCAATTACGTGGTAATTTCACAGAAATGAACCATATTTCTTGGTTATGTCCACATGATAGTTTTTTTTTCTTCCACGGTAATAACTCAGATTCTAGTAATGTCATATCATGTCATTTTGGAAATGAACATAATATTTAATTGGACTTCCGAGTCAAAATTTATGTACATTTAAAATTTGAAAAATTATTCAGTAATCGTTGTCGGTATTTTCATAAAAATTAACACTCATTAAAATAAAACAGGCGAATTTTGTTTCAAAATTCTTAAAAAGAACCGATATTTATTACCAAAGAAACTATAAAACTAAAAAAATGGAAATTAAACCTTTGAACAAACTTTTTTCTGGAGTCTAAAGTTTATCGATACGGACTTGTGTTTGATAAAACTTATATAGAAGATTACTTTGTCATTGTCGAAATGAGGTATAATAATCAATAGAAAATGTTCCATAGATATTAATATTGATACCTACTATCAATATCAATGTTATTATGTACATTTAGTCGAGTTATTATGCACATTATTTGAGTTATTATGAATGTTATTTCGTATTATTTTTATACTGAAAAAATTATTATGCATCTTAATAAAATAATGTGCATAATTCAAATAGTATGCATAACTATTTCAGTACAAAAATAACATGCATAAATATGTCAGTACAAAAAATAACATGCATAATAAATCGAATATTATGTATAATAACTCAATTAATTTTTTATAATAACATCGATATCGATATCGATAGTCGATATTGATATCTACGTATCAGCTCTCATGAACAATTACAATTTTCAATCAAAAAGTGTTGTACATTTAGAATTTTAGTTATTGGTCACTTGGCCAGTAATTAGTGTCGGTGAAAGATTACGTCGTTACGATGACATTTCAGTAGCGGTTTTGCGGAATTTGATCTTTTACCGCGCAACACCGACGGACGGCTCAGATTTTATGCGCTGTAAGCTACGGACGGTTCAGATTTGATTCAGGGATCTGATATTATAAAGTTTAGCTTGCACGAATCTTGATGCAAATCAAAGGCTGAAATTTGCTACGCAACACGCACAGTGTCGGTGTTGCGCGGTAAAAGATCTCGATCCGATTCTGCTGAGCTCCACCGAGGCACCGACCATCAAAATTCACTTCATGCTTCCGAGAAGTATGCTAGTGACTAGTGATCTGCTCCCACGAAGAAAATGGTAAATCATTTACAGTGACACATTTAGGTTTCAGGATCCCAATATATTGACAAAGGTGGCCAGATCGCCTAAGAGTCAAATTTGGTGGTAATGAGATCTTCTGACATAAAAAATATTGTACGTGCTGCACAGTAAATTTCAATTTTTATTTGCATCGAGATTCGTGTAAACTAAATTTTATAATATTCAACTTTCTGAATCAAATTTAGATCATCTATAACCCACAATACAAAAAATCTGAACGATTCATAGTTACTGCGGGACAGAAGAACAACTTCCAATCTGGTGGGCTACATTCCTAGGTCCATTAGTGGATCACAAGTCAAACCTAATTCCAAATAGGCTGACATTGACTTGTTCCCTTTTAGTGGCCTTAATTAATTAAGCAGCTCGATTCTCGCCAGGTTTGCCATCAGATTAGTCAACAAAACATAATAATCATATATCATGAAATACTTTAAAAGAATACTGGATTGTGTTCCATACATTTTTTATTTTATTTTCTTTCCTTTTACTTTATAATTATTGTAACGTAAAACATAAGAATTCGGGAGTCGTTAGTAAGCGATACCGTGCTGAGATTTGTTGATCTTATGTCATGAATTCATCTCTAAATATATTCAGTTTTATTTTGTGTAACAAATAAGTTATTCATGCAAACATTTAAAATTGTTCGATTTAATGTGGTATCCAATGTTTTAAACTTACAATCAAACACCAAAATTATTATGTGATTAGTATTTTTTTCTTTAAATTGAGTTTAATTTTAACAATAAAATGTTCAGGTCATCACATACATATATATATATATATATATATATATATATATATATAGAGCATGACTAAAATAATATGCATGGTACGTACACCCCATTTTGTACTATGCATATAGATATAGGTCATTAAATTGAGATTTAAGTTGCTCAATAAATTATTCATATGAAAATATTGTAGGAAATCAAATTTCGTGATTTTTAGAGCTTTCTAGCTATTTTTTAAATATTTTTTAAAAACAGTCCAGATTTAATACTACAAAAGTGTCATTTCTGGGCTGTTTTTAAAAAAAATTTAAAAATAGCAAAAAAGCTCTAAAAATCACGAAATTTTATTTCCTACAATATTTTGATATGAAGAATTTATTGAGCAACTTAAATATCAATTTAATAACTAAATTAAATACAAATGGACGCATAGTACGTTATGTGGTGTACTATGCATATTATTTTAGCCATGCTCATATATATATAAAGTTCTGTTAACGGTTTTCAGTTCCTTTTTAACAATTATAATTATAATTTTTTTTAAAAAAAAAAACTGAAAGACACATAAAAAAAAACATCGTCACATCTTTGTATCAACCTCAAATTCTTATTTTTTTTATTCTTTAATAGAACCACTTTTTTGTTTATCTGTTTAAAAGAAAAAAATAGTGGAATATTTAAATATACAACATACGTTTAAAACGAAACGGAATGCTTATCACGTGAATATATATATATATATATAGAGAGAGAGAAAAATGGTAGAGTGCTCTATGAAGCATCAAATCGCTCGTACTTCACATTTGTATCTCAAATTTGAAAATTTCAACAACCGATCTGGACTGTGAAACATAATCTACATATTGAAATCTACATGGAGATTGAATTTTACATTTTTGCTATTTTTAAAGAGGCATAAAATTTGCTGATCAAACGATTTATGTCCCAACAATTTGAGTGGTTTTTTCACCTCTTTGAAAATTAGCGAAAAATTAAAAAAAATGTAAAATTCGATCACCAAGGAGATTTCAATATATAGATCAAGTTCAACAGTTTGAATCGAACATTTGAACTTTGAAAATGATCGATCCGAACCGCTGAAAATGTTCTCCATACTAAAACCTACTTGGAGACCAAATTTAACATTTTTTAGAACTTTTTTACTATTTATCGAATGGGTGGAAAATTCATTAATCTAACGATTTACAGACCTCCAATTTAACGAATTTTCACCCATCTGATATAACAGTAAAACAATTCAAAAAAATATTAAATTTAGTCTCCAAGTAAATTTCAGTATAGAGAATATTTTCAGTGATTCAGATCAACCATTTGCACTTCTTATCTTGAGATACAAAATGTAAATGATCGAATCGAAAAAAAGCAGTCGAAGAAACCTGTACAAGCCTCTACGAGTTATGTTTCTGTACTTTCAATAACGAACTGACTTTGCTGATTCAACCACTCGAGATTACCATTTTACAGTTTTAAAAGCCAATTCCGATAGACTTGTTTTCACAGCAGCCTATGTTCTTACTTCAGAAAAAAGATATGCAAGATGCAAATCTCGTATAAAGACCTTGCTCATATGGTACTTTTTCCATCACACCATGACCGCACCGAACCGCTCAAAAATAAATTGAAAATGTTCTCCGTACTAAAATTTATTTGGAAACAAAATTTTATATTATTATTTTTTTTTTACTATTTTATTGGATGGAGGAAATTTTATTAAATTGGAGGTCTGTAAATCGTTAAATTAATGAATTTTTCGATTATCCGATAAAATAGTAAACAAATTTCAAAACTTATAAATTTTTGTCTCGAATTGGATATGAAAAATATTTTCAACGATGCGAATCAAATATTTGCACTTTGTATCTTGAGATTCTGAGTCAAAAGTATATGTAGATTGATACTTTATAAAGTATGACTAATGCATCATTACAAAGTATAATAAAATATAATCATATATATCAATACTCCATTTTTATGCATCAACAATAAATATAGCATACCAGATAATTCGAGATTAACTACTAAATAACCACAATTATTTATACTAAGTAATCAGTGCAAAAAATCCAAGATCATACTATATGAGAACTTCACAATTGTGACTCAGCATCTCTATAACCTCAATACTACTGACATACCACAAGATTACCAGATAAAAAAAATCATAGTAACTGCTTATATGACATCACACACATATCGCTCCGTGAGAATCAGATTAGAAGGAACATAACACAACACAGTAACCAAACTAATAACACCAGTCCCTCAACTTAATCAAGAAACCCCAATTTCTCAATAAGCGAACCGGTAAAGGAATTAACTTTTCCTGTATCAAATCAACACTAAATACTGTTGAGATAGGGGTGTGCGTCGGTACCAGTGAATCCGGATGCTTTGCACTTTGATCAGGTATTAAATCTCACAGATAGAGAATTCTTTCTCTCACGACTCACTGTTAATGGTGATTAAAATCTGTAAATGGATTATATTCAGGAGAGATAGAATTTCAACTAAGCAAATTTTTCTATCAAGCAAAGAAAATGTTTACCGATACAAATAGTTTGAATTCTTACAGCTTTATCAATCTCATATATCTCATCATCTTTCAACGAAGCAATCATGCTCCTATTTATACTACTCAGCGCATTAAATGCTGCTGCTAATCTAATTCATTAACTACCGACTGCCTATCTAACTTATTCAATGCAGTCTCCTCGAAACTAACTACAATTAATGTGTTTTGGATTCCATGCCGTCTCTTTGGCTTCTGTGCTTCTAACCAAGATTGTCTTTCCAACTTGTCTTCATCTTTATGTACCCGAATTCTTCTTGTTCGAATATTCTTTCCGAATGACTTCCATCGGGTATGTCTTCATCACCCGAATTCACCGAATTCTTTCCCTTTGGACTGTTGTCCTTCGAGTTCTTGGTCTACGGATTTTTCTGATCCGAGACTATCGGAACTTCGGGATTACTATTTCCAACAAATGCAGTAACTAGAATGCCATTAATCAAGAAAGAATCACAATCCCAATTAGCAGCATAGTCAAATACTTAAGTCGTTTAGGCGTTCTTTTCCATTTTATCAACTTAAAATGAAATTAACATTTTATAATTACTGAGCAATAAAGGAGAGCAGAACCACTGGAAAGGTCCAACATAGCAAGGCAACCAGTCCCAAACCGTCACTTTACCAGTATTGCACCCCTTCCCAATCTCCCTTCTCGATTTCTTTACCTCTCCCTCTCTCTCTCTATGGCTTCTCTTTATTCAACAAATGAGGTATAAGAGTACCCAGATAGAGGGAAGGGAAGCATCATAATTTATAGTCTTGAGAGGCGGTACGAAGGATAAGATCAAATTGATTGGCCAATAGGAGTATGCCGGCGAGATAGGGGTGTGCCAAGAAGGCAACACGTCACAATTAAGAGTATTCGATTCTCCTTTCGAGTCTACCAATCATCAGCCATCACAGCCATGTGAGGTGGCTAAATCCCCTCCATCCGTATTGGTAAGGCTAGAGATGGAGGGTTGAGATCAGAGGAGAGGGACAGGGGCGGACCCATGTTGTCCCGGGGGGGCAAGTGCCCCCCCTGGAAAAAAAATGTACAAATTTTTTTAGTGTATTTGTGCGATTTGTCAAATTTTTTTGCGAAATAACCATGTATATTGGAAAATCTGTGTTATTTTGCCCTCCCCTGGAAAAAAATTATAAATCTTGCCCTCCCCTGATGAAAATCCTGAATCCGCCCCTGGAGAGGGAAGCAAGGGTTGGGATGGGATCCAAGGTGACGTGAGGTTGAGGCTACAGTTTCGTCGGCGTTATAGGGGATGTGCATCACACAGGTTTGGGTGGGGTGTCATTGTGTCAATGTGTCATCGCGCAGGTCGCTCAGAGCAACGAAGGAAGAAGAGAAAAGAACGAAGATATTTAATTTGGGGGTATGACCCGTTCGATCTAACTAATGGAACCATAGATGAAACGAGTCACATGGTGAAACGAGCCATTTACGAACTAGATTTTTAATCCTCTATATTATATAAGCTTTATAATAGAATATTATAAAGTTCAAGTATTAAAATCTTAAATTATAAATTTTATTTTTATTTATTTTCCTTAAAAGTACTATCATATATTTGTTGGTGAAATCAATTTAGAAATTAAAAGATTTCTTTTAAATTTCTTTGTGTTGTACGAGGAAATTAAAAAAATTTATACAACAAACTATTTCAAGGATTACACATTTTATTTGAATTTGGAGTTGACGAAATATTTCTTGGATTAAACTTATCTCTTGTTTGACAATTTGCAAAACATAACAGTACTAACCTTGCACAATTGAGTTTTGGTGAAGTTGTAGGTTAACACAGGTACAACATGATGTTGGCAAGGCTCAAACATGCTTAACACAAGTCAAGACATGCTCAAGACATCAAGAGATGACTTCACAGAGCCATGCATTACCATAACGATCCAGAACCCGTCACAACGGGTCAGCAACCCGTCATAACGGGTGCCCAACCCATCACAACTGGTTAGAAGGAGAAGAACATAGCAGAGATGGTGTTCTCGCAGAGCAAGTGTTGCAGTAACGCTTCAGGAAGGCGTTATAACGTGTCACCACCCGTTATAACAGGTTCCCAACCCGTTGTAACGAGTTCCTGCTCAGGATGGCCCAGAAGACAGCCAGAGAATCACAAAAGGGCAATTCTGAAAAGCTGTCAACCCGTTATAACGGATTTCATAATGCATTACAGATCCCTATAACGCTTCAAGACATTTTCAAGAATCTAAGACTCCAAGAAGTGCTCGGCCTATATATATAATGTAGAGACGAACCAAAAGGTCATCTGAAATCCCCTACAAGCTTCCAAGTATCAAATTGAGCACCACAAAGAGTTAAAGAGCATTCTCCTTCAACTACCTAAACCTGAGAGCATTAAGATAGCTTCCATAGTCTAATTGTCAACCCGAGAACTTTTTTTTGCTAGTTTTTAGTCTTTGGTGCATTACATTTGTGTTGTCAAGTAATGCATCATTGTCCTTTATTGTGTAGTCAATCATACCATTTACCGTGTCTTCGTGGTGTAGCCCCTTACATTGGTCTAGAAATCGAAGATTGGTTTGCTTGTTTAGAAGAAATGAAATATTGGTTTCGAAATTGTAAAGAAAACTTATTTGTTAGTGGAATCAGTCTCGGAAGGAACTTTTGGTTCCGAGAGTCCCGTGGACATAGGCCTAGTTTGTTTGTATGTCGAACCACGTTATATCGAGTGTTCTTGAGTTTTCTTGATTGCTCTCGCTCTCTACTCTCTCTTTACTATTCTTGCTCTTTCTTGATTTGTGAATTGCTCTATTATTCTTAGAACTTGCTTGCTAATATTTTAGCTAGGTGATTAGGGTCTAAAAGCTTGAATTGTAATTGTTGATTGAAAATGCTTTCGTCTTATTATTTGACTTTAGTGTTTGCTACTTAAGCCACAACAATTTTCTAACAATTGGTATCAGAGCTCACATGTTCATACCTAGCTAATTGTCAAAATCTTGTTAGTTTTGATGTTGTGAAAAATGGCACAATTGAAGTTTGTGAAAGAACCCCCGATTTTTTGTGTAGGTTGTAAGAACTTTTCTTTTTGGAAAATATGTATGGTAAACTACTGTAGTTTACTTGAGCTTTGGAAAATTGTAGAGGACGATTGGACACCAAAGTACGATATTGATGGTGTAACCTTAACAAAAGAGTCCAAAGAACTTAAGTACACTAATGACAATGCCATGAACACCATATTAAGCCCAATTTATGAGTCAATTATTTTATCTCTCACTCATTTCTCTAATGCCAAAGAAATATGGAATGCTTTAGTACTTAGGTACGAGAGGTACAAACATATGAAAAAGGCCCGTAAGGTCGGATTAGCAACAAAATTAGAGAATATGAAGTTTGAAGATAACGAGTCATTTGAAAGTCTCTACCATAGACTCGTATCTCTAAGAAATGAATTCGTTGAAGTAGGATTTAACGAGTCCTTTAAGGATGGTGTCCCAGAAACCCGGTCGGGCCAAAACCAGTCAGGTCCAACGGGTTGGTCGGTCCACGATTTGGCTGATCCAACAGGTTGGACGGGTTGGGTTTCTGGCAGCTTGGTTTTTTGTCTGTCGATCACAACCCATCGAAGGTTCATGGATTGACGGACCGGCCGGTTTGAATCGGGTTATAAGGGTCTGGTCCAGGTCGGGTTATTGGTTTGTCGGGTTGACCGGTTGGTCAATTTTTTCGAATTTTCTTGAATTTTATTGAAGTTTTTGAAGTTTCATGGGTTTTAGGTGGGTTAGGAAGGATTATTTCCGATTTAAGGGAGGATTAAGGACTACCACAAAATAGATATATGCCAACGATTAAAAATCACCATGGCCAACAGTTATGCAATCGTCACTATCTAGGAGGTTGCTGAATCATATAAAGAATCGTTGATAAATGAGTGTTGTCGAAGAAAATTAAGTACTTTATTATTCGGGATAGGGAACAATTATTAGTAAAACCGTTGCCGTAGATATCTAAGGCAACAAATATATGTAGATAATCATTGCCATAAATACATAAGACAATATGTATTTAATAAATGACCATTGTCTTAGATCTTTATTTTTTTTAAACGATTATAAATTGTGGCTAGCCACAGGTTTGTTAGCTAATAATGTAGCCATTAAACTGATTATACCAACACAGACATTCCAAATTAAACATATAAAATGCAACATAAAACTATCTCATTACAATCTTTTCAATGCCACAATGAAGGATAAATAAACAAAATGGAAATAAAGAACATAACTAAAAAAAACTAAAAGATCAATAATGAGACAAAATAGATACTATATTTCATGTCCTTTGTTTCATCAAAGAAGAAGCATCCATCTTCATCCCTCTTCGAGCATTCTAGTCTAGAGTTGGTTTCATTTGCACTAAGGATAACTGAGACAACTTGGTGAACTACTCACAATAAAAGAAGGAATTCAATAGCACATTTCTCAAGATTTCAAATAAGGGAGTAGCCCAAATACATGAATTTGCTATCTTAGAAAACAAAAGATGTACAACGATACAAATGCGGGATCTCTTGTATGCCGTGGGCAGAATAATATTGGATGCATCACGTATCTTTGCCTTCGAGACCATTGAGGAACCTACTGGGTGTATCAGACACATGAGAGAGATATCATCACGCATTAAGTTGCTCAATGTCTTTGATGCAAAGAAATAATGTGCATCCAAGGTCATTCACCCAAGACATTCAATGCATCAAGAAATCTCACAGAAAATTTGACCTTATTTCATTTATTGTCTGTTGTTAGCTAAGACATCAAAGACATGCATTGAGCTACCCATTCTTTGAATCCCTGAGTAACATGCTATCAAATAGCTCTCTCAAGACGCTACAAAAAAAACACAAAAATACAAAAAAAAAGATTACAACGATACAAAAAATCGGTATCTCATAAAAGAGTTTTTACCAAGAAACTTTTGTCTTGTCCGTATGAGACCAGTAGAAATGTTTCTCCCATTTGCTATACTTCTTGCAATCTCTCTCGGATTTAAATTTCAAGAAGAAGTTTACCTAGTCATAGGGGTAGATCATATAACTATTTGGCGGGGTTTTGCTTGCAAATAAAATAGAAATAAAAAGCAAGCAACAAAATAATTACATACAGTTGCGAGCCTAAAGTTCTTGAAGCTTTCTATACAAATCTTGCATTCCTCTCTAGAGTTAGTTTCATTTGCACTCATTTTTCGATTAGCTAACACGATTGGCCCGTATGCTTTCTATATACTTTAAAAGATCCTTAAACTACAAAACACACAGAAATACAAACAAGTTAGTATAATACTTGATGTATGTGAAGTATGATGAAAATCCAATAATAGAAAATAAAAAGTCTCATTTCACCCTAGAGAGCTCCTATGTTTCACCCAAAAGAAGAGATTGTTTAATCCATTTTTCACATATATATCATATTTCTCTTCATAAGTGAAGGCTTTTGTTCCTTTAAAGTCCTTAAAAACAAAATATTTGTAGCGATACCAAAAAGTAGGATCTCTTGTTAGGATTTTTACCAAGAAATTAAACTCATTTCTGGTAGGACTTGATGTTTTGAATGCTCTAGGTGGACTGACCTTGAATGCATAAGGTATCATTGTATCAACGGTCATCGAGAAACATACTGGATGTATCAAACACCTGAGATGGCTGACATCACGCACTAAATTACTCGATTCTTTTGATGAAAAGAGAGCATGTGGATGTCAGGCCATCCACCCAAGGCACATCAAGTCCCACAAAATAAATGGATTCAATTTAAAGGGAAAAAAAATCTAACAAGAGATCTCACATTTGTATCGAAGTAAATTTATTTCTAAAGGCCTTAAAGAAAAAAAAAAACCTCCACATATGAAAGAAATCCACTACCAAAAGTAAAAATAGATTAAATAACTATTATTTTGGATGAAGCACAAGAGCTCTTTAGGATATAATCAAACTTTTTTTAATTTCTATTGTTGGATTTTCACCATTCTCCACTTACATCAAGTATTATACTAACTTGTTTGTATTTAAGTGTGTTTTGTAGTTTAAGTATCATTTAAAGTACAAAGAAAGCATATGACCACTTGTGTTACACCTCTAGCTTATCATAAAATGAGTGAACATAAGATTAACTCTAGAGAGGAATGCACGATTTGTTTAGAAAAACTTACAAACTTAAGGCGTATTTTATGTAATTATTTTGTTACATGCTTTTTATTTTTATTAAACATTTCAACTGGTCTCATCTAGAAAGACAAACAAATTATGTAAGAAGATGAATGCTTCTTCTTTGATGCAATTTCAATGGCATTTGAGAGTATCAATCTAATTACTTGTATGTGTAACTCATTCATAAATATTAAATCTGAAGGCAACATATTAACACAGCAACTTATGCATCCAAGCATCACTTAACACAACAACTTAGTTCAAGTTAGGGTTTAGATTTTTTATCGAATGGAGCAGTGAGAGGAGAAGATGCGTCGAGAGGACAAAAATATGAAATTGATGGAGGACATGAATGATATGACAAAGTCGATCATTCCCATCCTTCGGTTTAAGGCGTCGGCCATGGAGGAAACACAAAAGTAACATCTCCTTCACGTACAACTCAATATATCAAAAATAAACACTCAACAACAAGAAATATTTTATATATATTTTTTTAAATTAGTGGGGATCAACACCAACACTTTCTTTTGGTACTCAAATATCTCTATTATTCTCTAGTGAAGCCAATCTTATAGAAAATAAGCAATCGCCAGTACACAAGCAAACAACATGCATCATAATTATTCTTAACCATAAACAACAAGCAATCGCCAAACAAGAAGCCAATTGCCAAACCAACAAGTCAATACACAAGAAATTACCAAAACAACAAGCATCACAATTATTTCACCCTAAATAAAAATACCTTAAGAAAAGGAAGAATGAGGAGTGTATCCTAGTTTTTTGAAGGCGTTGAGAGAGAGCGGCATGTTTGTGTGTGTGTGTGTGATAGAGATTGGCATTCAAAGAATTATGGAGGCAGTCAGCTGAGGGGAAGAGAGAGAAGGAAAAACCTGCTAGAGTAGTTGTGGAAGCAGCTATAGGTCGGGGAAAAGAAAAAGAAGAATAGATGTGAAGCGCTTTTATTTTTAGATTTGGGATAAGGTAACAAATATTTAAAATAATCATTGCTATAGATGGATATATGATAACAGTTATTTTGACTAATAGTTGTCTTAGGATTTTGGAAAAAAAATTCTGAAAAGATAAGACAAATGTTGTTTTTAAATAACTGTTGGCCCTCCTCCAAACACATCAGTTATTTTAAATAACTGTTGCATTATCCTCACTGAATAATTTTTCCACTTCTGCCAACGGTGTTTAGCAAATTTTTCAATAACCGTTGGTTTGGGGGTTGCTAAATCTTCTTTCTGTTGTAGTGAAGGGCGAGTTATCACGAGTTAGATGGGGTTAAGGTGGGTTTAGAGGAGGTTAAAGGTGGGTTATGCGGGTTAGAGGGGGTTAAGAGCGGGTTAGAGGGTTATTCCCGGGTTATGACAGGTTTTGAGACAGGTTATGACGGATTTAACTGGTCGAGTCGGATCAGTCCGAGACTTTCTTGGGCCGAATTTATTGAGTTTTTTCAAAGACTTTAGCTGCTATTCGTCTTTGACCTCCGTTTTTTTTTACGACGGGTCGGATCGGATCGGTCCACACATATTTGAGGTCAGACGAGCTAGGTCGGGTCGCATCCACAAATTTGACGGGCCCGATTGAACCGTCTATAATTTTTTCAAATCTCTGCAGTGAAGTACCGTCATTTAACTAATGTTCACAAAAATTGACCTGATAGATCAATAATTGCTTTGCCTTTTTTTACGAACAAAAACTACCATGAATTTGCGCATATGTTTAAGGCGGTTGCAATCTTAGATGAGAAATTAGTGCTATTCCGACATGGAGGAATTTTGATCCCAGAATAGCGTGAATTGTTGTGCCTTAAAACAGCCTAAACAGGGTATTTTGTTAGTGACCTTGACACACTATATATACTATACTCTTTTTATTTCACTGTACAAAAGTTCTCTTGTTGGCGCAATCAATTCAATTGTTAGCTAGATGTACCACCTTTTTTATTTTATGTAAAGGTTGAATCCAGCTATTGAACTTTAAATATTCACAAAGAATTGAAACTTCAATTCGGAATACAAATTTGCGATTTAATTAACAATTTATTTAGAGAATAACATAAGTCAAGAAACTTCCTCTTATTCTTTTTTTTTTCTTTTTCTCTCGTAGTTCTAATTTACAAACGTTAAAGCAGAAGAACAGTGGTTGAATCATTCGCAATTTTTCTGAATCTTTTATACTACATATGCTTAAACAGAAAACAACACTGCATATTAATTTTGACTCAAAATAGAAAATTCACACAAATTAAGAAAGGTTTTAATCAGAGCTGAAAAACATAGAAAACGGGGCAGGCATCAGCCAATTGGTGTAGGTCGGTAGGTGGGAATGTTACGCTGTAGGCCAAATGGTACACTGGTACTGTCCCACAACCCACTACTGATGCAAAATCTGAGAGAAGTCCCGGAAGCGGTACGTGTCTTACGTCAAAACAGAAAGCCAGAGCATTAACTGAGGTTAGCTGGGGCACCCAATATACCTGGCTGAGAATAAATAAGACTGATTTTTTTATTATTAGAAATTAAATAAATAAATTATTTTTAAACAGAAAAAGTATTTGAAAAACTCGAAAAATTGAAAAGGTCGGTATTGCGAATACCGTCCAGAAAAAGAAAAAATGAATAGTATTACGAATACCGTCGGTTTGATTTTTGATTTGAATATGAATTATTTTTATAACTAACTTGAAATAATAAAGAATAACATATATGACCCTGAAATAAAACCCTTCACGATAATGACCTTATTTTATAATTTACGTTCAGACGTGTTATTTAGACCCATGCATTCAGATGACACTTATAATTCAAACAATACAAAAAGAAAATTCTAAGTACCTAAGAACGCATGCGTCTAGATATTAACATGCGAACGTGAACGTCTAAAAATAGAGTCATTATTGTCAAGATTTGAATCCATGGTTATAAATGTCATTTTTAATTTTTTTCAGGTCAGGTATAAAAATAATTCAACTTTTGAATGTGAGTTGGGTTCTATTTTAATTCATGAATTGGGTTGTATTTAGGTAAGTTTTGTAACAACTTCAGTTGTGCTCGTGGGATCGTAATTAAGTTTTTTTTATCGTCGCAAGTCATCGAGCTGTAGATATTCGAGTGTACTTCTACCATGTCTAGTCTGATTTGTGATCGGAGAAACGAGCAGTTTAAAATTGAACCTGACGCAAATTCTTGATAAAATTTACTAATTAAGACATAAGTTGAAGATCGAGATAAATTTGAGATGCGCAATCCTCCGACCGCAAATCAGACTCGACGCTATGAAAGTAGACTCGGTCTACAGCTTGATGACATGCAATGATTAAAAAAAAATTAATTACGGTCCCGACGAGCGCAGCTTAAGTTTGTAGGAAAAAATGCTAATCATACTTAATATTTTTTTGTAGCAACTTGAGTTGCGCTCGTCGGAATCGTAATTAACTTTTTTTTATTGTCGCAAGCCATCGACCTGTAGATATCTGAGTCTACTTCCACGCCGTCGAGTCTGATTTGCGGTCGGAGGAATGTGCATATCAATTTGACTTCATCTTCAACTTATGTCTTAATTACTCATTCATTTGCATTTGAATTAATTTTGAATTCCTCATTTCTCCGATCGCAAATCAGACTCGATGTAATGAAAGTAGATCCGAATATCTACAGCTCGATGGTTTGCGACGATAAAAATAAACTAGTTACGATCTCGACTACCGTAGCCGAAGTTGTTACAAAAAATTACTTAAATATAACCTAACTCATCTATTAAATTAATAATATATTTATTAATAAAAAATTCATCCAAACTCGTGGGTGTGAAAAAATTTAAGGAAATAAAAGGACGATATTGACAACACTGTCCTTCTGGTTTTGCGAAAAGAACGGTGTTGCCAATACCGATTTTTTCTATTTTAAATGCTTTTGAAGTAATCTTTTTGTTTAAATATAATTAATTAATTCAATTACTATTTTTTAAAAAGTCGGTAAATAAGGCACAACCCCTACTAATTAAATTTTGTAAAAGTCAAGAGAAATGGGGAACCCTAAGGCTCAGTTAATTGGGCCCTAGTCTGTTATTATTTACAGCAAAAATGAGGGCCCTTTTATTTACACCTTGACCGTTCAAGAAAAAACGAACGGTTCAGATCGGCTCGGATTTAGTTGAGAAGGCTTTCTATAAAATCTAATTCATTCGTTGAAATCCAACGACCCAAATATAAAATGAATGGCTATATTTTTTCTTGTGTTGAAAAATAGATGATTTCAATCCCAGTTAATTAGGTGGTGCCTTCTGCCCTTTTGATATATTTTCCCTTTGAAATGTGGGTCACTTGCTCTCAGGTGGAGGGTGTTGCTTCATGTTTAGTGCTGCCCGTTATTGGAGAAGTTGACTTGTATTCACGGAGTGGTGCAGTGTATCAATACTCATAATAGTAGTCACATATAGTGATTTGACAACGGGCGGGTCGGGTTTGTCCAAACTCGTCACACATAGTGATTTGACAACGGATCAGGTCGGATCGGGTCGGTTCAAATCGTCCAGTCCAACGGGTTGGTCGGGTCGGATTTTCACGGGTTCAACTTTTGCAGGCCGACGGCGTACCAGTGGGTTTGAGGAGGGTTTGGGGCGGGCCGGTTCGGGTTGGGTTAACGGATTGGATGAGTTTTTTTCGAATTTTTTTGAATTTTTTTATTTTTTTTAATTTAATGGGTTATTCCGGGATTATACCTGGGTTATTTCCGAGTTGGGACGGATTTTGGGCGGGTTTGGGCGGATTTCGACGGGTCTCGGCGGGTTTGGAACGAGTTTGGACGGGTTTGGGACGGGTTGACAGGTGGGCTCGGTCCGGGCCGATTACACTCCCGGGCCGAATTTGAGTCGGATTTTTTCGAAAAAAATTACCGCAACTCGTCTTTGGCTCCCGATTTTTTTTGAACGGGTTCGCACGGGTTGAACCTCGAATCGGGCCGGACCCGGTCGGATTTTGTGAAATTTCTAGTCACATACATACCCTTATCTTAGGAAAGGTATCAGCCAAACGGTGTAGGTCCCTAATAATGCTTTTGGATTAGGATCTAAGTAGGTCCCTAATCAGGATGCAATTGCAGTTTTGATTTTTCTTTCGGTGGATGGGATGATTTTTGAAAGGTGAGGTCTCTATTTTGGAAAAAAATTAAAGTGATACACTATTACTTGTTTTTCTTTCATTTGACAAGGAAAGTAGGATTTAACTTGCAAATACTATATTGTCACTCATATTGGAAATCCTACTTTGATTTGATATGTATTCTTTATCTCTCATTATTTTAATATTGCCAGAAAAGAGCTCATTGCATTCCAATTTCCAACACTCATGGACCACAGTAATCTTTTCAGGCAGGGTGTAGGACAAGTAGAGGTGGCAAGTCGGGCGGGTTTGGGTCGGGCTGGGTCCGGTCAGGTTGATTTTCTCAAAATTTGGATTGTGGGTCGAGTCGGGTCTCGGGTCGGGCAACATCGACGTTTTTCGGGTGCTGGGTCGGGTTGGGTGAGATCGGGTCGGGTCTCGGGTCGGGAAACATTGATATTTTTCGGGTGTCAGGTCAGGTCGGGTCGGGTCGAACAACGTCGATGTTTCTCGGGTGTCGAGTCGGGTCGGCCGAATCGGATCGAGTCTCGGGTCAGTCAACGTAGATGTTTTTCCGGTGTCAGGTGGGGTCAAGCAACGTCGATGTTTTTCGAGTGTCGAGTCTGGACGGACAAAATCGGGTCGGGCAACGTTAAAGTTTTTCGGGTTTCGGATCGGGTGTCGGGTCGGGCATCATTGTTTAGGGTGTTGGACCGTGTCGGGTCTCGGGTCGGACATTGTCATTGTTTTTCAGTGTTGGATCGAGTCTCCGACTCAGACAACGTCAGCGTCATTGAATTAGTTATTCTGATTCTTGAAGTAAATGAATCTTGATCTCATTCATATTAGTGAAAAAATAATTATGTATCATAATCATTTCATTATCAATCTACTAATCTTCGATTTGGTTTCGTTTCTAGCTTATCCCGACTTGTTTGAGAAATGAGACTAAATGTGTTGTTGTTGTTGTAATAATTTAATGACCAATTTAAGTGACATAATAGCTTGCAAAAAAATTTATTTTTAGGTACTGAAAAAATACATAATTGAATGCTCAAATTAGTTTTCAGTTAGACTCTTATTGTATTATTGAACAATTAAAAAAATCTTTATTAATTTATCATTATTATTTTTAAAAATTGACTATATTATTTAATCTAAAATAAATATTAAATTTGTATAAGTTGAATTTATCATATATCTTCACATGCATATGATTTTGATCATTTTTAAGTGAAGATTGATATATCTTTATTAATAAAAAAATTTACGAGTATTAAGTCAAATTATTTAACTTTAACTAAATTATTGTGTACAATAATAAAATAATTACAACATCTAATAAAATGCTAAAATAAACTTAGAAATATATATAACACAATAAATAAAAGATGTACCTACAATTAACTTGTGTATAAAATCAACTTTTACAAGTCAATTAAAACATATATTGTACATAACTTTATCTAAATTATATAATGCCTATTGAGATACATATATTAATTTCAGCCAAAGATTCAAATAAATTGAAAGTAAATTGTTAATAGCTTATAAATAAATTATGATACAGCAGCATGTACTAGGTCGTCTGACCTGTTTCAAGTTCAAAAGTAACCTGCATCACAAGTAGGGTACACTTTTCCAGCTTCACAGACTGGATTTCGTGTAAAAACCCTTCCAAAACAAACATAAATCCTGTTGCAGTTTCCACTGATCCAACGAGTCAGAGGATGCATCGGGTCAGATTTGTTAGAGGAATGTGTTTGGGTTGTCTACTCATTTCACGGGCACTTTAAAAGCTTAAGAAAAGTTTTTTCCTAAGCGCAACGCGGTCGAATGCACAAAACGATCACGCAAATACCTTCTTGCGTCTTACGTTGCATTTTAAGAGCGCAAATACCTTCTTGCGGGTTGGGCGATTTTGCATCATCCGATGTCGCCTCGAATATGGTTACGAATCTTCTCTAGTCGGGTCGGGTCGGGTTTCGGGTCATCAGGTGTCGCCTCGAATCAAGTTATGGATTGTCTTGGGTCGGGCCGGGTCGGGTTTCGGTTCATCAGGTGTCGCCTCGAATCGGGTAATGGATCTTCTCGAGTCGTGCCGGGTCGGATTTATGGTCATCAGGTGTCGCCTCGAATCGGGTTATGGATCTTCTCGGATCGGGTCGGGTCGGGTTTCGGGTCATCAGGTGTAGCCTCGAATTTGATTATGGATCGTTTCGGGTCTGGTTAGGTTCAGGCATCAGGTGTCGCCTCGAATCGGGTTATGAATCGTCTCGGGTCGGGTTCGGGTTAGTTTGACTTCAATAAACTCGGGTCAGGTCGGGTTTGGGTCGGGTCAGATCGGGCGGGTTTTCCGGTTCGGATCGGGTTCTGCCACCTCTAACAAGGGAGTTAATATATTTTTGTCAAAATTTGAACTAAAATCAACTATCTTCTAGTTTGAATTTTTTTTAGTCGACCCACCTTTAAATTCAACCAATTCATTGTATTTTCATATGCAGATTTTGCGTATTATACGGATTAAGCGGGTAACCATTTTTATTACAATTTTTATGATAAACTTTTTTTATTTATTAATCTAATTTTATATTAAAAATTAATATTAATAGAACTAAAGAAAAATATAGATGACAAATAAATAAGTACTATGTTTGTCATTAATTGAATTTTATATGAATATGTTATTTTATTGTATAGAAGATAAATTTTTTTAATATAAAATAATATTCAATACAGTTTGATCTGTTAAATATAGACTGCTAGATTCAAAATTTCAAGCCAATTGAAACTAATGAGTTGAATAAAAATCAAACTCATATCCAATCTGTCCTACACTCACAGACCACAATAATTTCTACAGGGGTATACAAAAAATAACTTATGTAACAAATAAAGCAAAACTGAATGAATGAAATTCTTTATCATATTCTCATTTTACCGATTTTTTAATATTTGAAATTCAATAAATAAAATATAAATAGAAAAAAAGATTGTTGTCGAAGTTCGAACAATAGAAAAGGTCGGAGTTCCGAACACCGGCCAATTCACTGTTATTACTTTTGCAGCAAACATATTCAATTGGTTTTCTTATTGACTATTTTATTTATAAAAATATTAATAATTTAATTGATGAGTTAGATTATATTTGGCTAATTTTTTTTGTAGCAACTTCGGTTATACTTGTCGTGATCATAATTAGTGTTTTTATCGTCGCAAGCCATCGAGATGTAGATATCCGAGTCTAATTCTATCGTGCGAGTCAGATTTGCGATCGGAGAAACGAGCGATTCAAAATTGATTCTGACGCAAACCCATTATAAAAAATTACAAATTAAGACATAAGTTTAATATGATGTCAAATGTGACATGCACATTCCTCCGACTCGATGAGATGAAAGTAGATTCGAACATTTACAGCTTGATGGTTTGCGATGTAAAAAAAACTAATTACATTCTCGACGAACGTAGCGAAGTGGCTACATAAAATATCAAGTATGATTAATATTTTTTCTATTTTCTTGTGGCAACTCTAGCAAGGCTCGTTGGGATTGTAATAGGTTTTTTTAATGTCGCAAGCCATCGAGTTGCTGATATCCGAGTCTACTTCCATCCGTCAAGCCTGATTTGCAAAGAGAAATGAGCAATTCAAAATTGAATCTAACGCAAACTCGTGATAAAATTTGCTAATTAAGACATAAGTTGAAGATTGTGTCAAATTCAAGATACACATTTCTCCGATCGTAAATCAGACTTTACAAGATGGAAGTAGACTCGGATATCTACAGCCCGATTACTTGCAACGTTAAAAAAGCTAATTACAGTTCCGACGAGAGTAGCCGAAGTTGCTACAAAAAATTAGAAAAATTATAATCATACTTAATTTTTTTTGTTGCAACTTCGGATACGTTCGTCGGGACTGTAATTAGTTTTTTTAATGTCACAAGCCATCAGGTTATAGATATTCGGGTCTACTAGCATCGCGTCCTTTCTGATTTGCGGTCGGAGAAATATGCATCTCAAATTTTGCTCCATCTCCAACTTATGTATTAATTAGTAATTTTTTATCATGAGTTTGCGTCAGAATCAATTTTGAATCTCTCGTTTCTCCGATAACAAATCAGACTCGACGCGATGGAAGAAGACTCAAATATCTACAACTCGATAGATTGCGACGATAAAAAAACTAATTACAATCACGAAAAGCTTAACCGAAATTATTACAAATAATCATCTAAATATATTCTAACCCATCAATTAAACTATTCATGTTTTTATTAATAAATAATCAAAAGGCAAACCAATATAATTTATTTCTAAATTTCTAATATTAAAAAAAATCGGCTCATTTTGTGCAGTCCCAAGTACTCAGACTATAGTGGTGCTTTTCCTCGTGAAACAACAATTAATGGGATCTCTTGGATAATTTTCTGTGCTAGCTCGTCCAGTTTTTGTGGGCAACCCTCAAATAATTTCCTCCATCTTTTCATTACTGCATAATCAGATTCAGGATTTTCGTCACGGAGGTAAAATTTATAATTTTTTTTTCAGGAGGAGACAAAATGACGTAGATTTCTAAATATACATGATTATTTTGCAAAGAAAATTTGACAAATCGTCCAAATACACATTATTATTTTACAATTTTTTTTCAGGAGGACACTTGCCCCCATACTTCAATGTGCATCTGCCCTGCCTTCATGTTACAAAATACATGACTACTTGCAATCTCTGTGTTTTTTTTTCATATGTATTCTATTAGTGGTGAATATACATTGGAAATCCGTATTTAAATCCTTATGAGCAATTTGTGAAAATCCTGTCCAAGCTCACATACTAGCACACACATTGGTGGTACTTGGAACAAGTTGTTTACTGAATGTATAGATTATTATGTGGAAATCAAAATTACCCTTAAAAGATCTAAGTCTTTATGTGGTTTTTTAATTATTAGAAGGAAAAAAGGTTTTAACAAAAGTGTTTCTTTCTAAAAAAGTTTTACAAGGTGATCTGAAATGTGTATTCTATAATAAAGATGAATGTATAGATCATCTGTTTGTTGATTGTCCGTTTATTAAACAAATTTGAGTTTGGATAGGAAAACAATTACTTTGAATTTCAAGGTAGTAAATTAGAAGACTTGTGGTGCATAGATGCTCAAATCCCACTCAAAGATGCATACTTAGTTGAATTGATCAGAGGTGCAGTTATTTGATCGGTTTGGTTGGAGAGAAACAAACTGTTTCACTGACAAAAAATCCAAATCTGTTAGAACTCTGGCTATTCAAATTATTAACATATTAAGTTACTGGTGTAAAAACAATAAGAATTCATCGTTTCTAAAATTGCATTTGATGCTCCCTCAGGATGTACAGGAACTACCAAAACTTATTTCAGGCATAGGAAGCCAGACGGAGGGGATGGAGCAGGAAGTGCTGTCGGAAGCAGCATAGTGTTTGTTTGGAAGCGACCCGTGTCATGATTAAGCATGTGTTTTGATTTGTGTTTTGGAAACTGTGGTTTTTGGAAAACTGTTCAGTGTTGTTATCTTGGTGTTTTTATCTGTAATAATTAGGACATACCTAGCGAACCTTGTGCAAGTTTTGTTGGTCATTTTGATACTTTTGCAGGATTGTTACATTGCAGGTTTGTTGATGGTACGTGCCGGTAATGTAGGTGTATGTTTGTACTGTTTTTGTGATAGATTATTGGGGAGTATAAAAGACTTAGATGATATTATAAAGACTTTTAGATTGTAATAGAATTTGGTTTCAATGAAACCGGTGAGTACCCACTTTTCTAAAAAAAAAAATGCAGAAATAGTCGATTTTTTTTATTAAAGCTGGGAAATCCCATGTTTCTCCACGAATGATTCGAAAAAAATCAAATTACAATCGATATGAATAGTTAATAACTTGGCCAATTAGAGTGAAACTAGAATAATCCTACTAGTTATGGTGCAAACCTATGTTTGCAAAAAAGAAAAGTAAATAAATAAATAAATAAAATAAAAGAAGACGTTGAGTACTTGAGTATGACCTCATTTTAGTTATTGAACTTAAAGACCTCCATAAAGTATATACAATTATATACAATTATCGAGCTTAACCATCAAACTGTGTTATTCGGATACGCCATTTCTTTAGCCGTACGCGTATCAGATACGTCTCGGATACGGATACGCCTCGGATACGGTGCGGCTGCGTATCGGATACTCCACTTGGCGTATCCAATTATTTTATATTATTTGACCGACGGATACGGTCAAGATACGTTTTGGATACGTTTTGGATACGTTTCGGATACCTTTTGGATACGTTTCGAATACGTTTTGAATACAAATTTAGTTTTTTATATTATTTGACCGACGAATACGGTCAAGATACGTTTTGGATACATTTTGGATACGTTTCGGATACGTTTTGGATAAAAATTGAGTTTTTTAGTAATATTAAATAAGCAATTTTGTATATTATATAATATTATTCACGTCACGTAATTTGTATAATATTTTCGATATAACATGAACTCTTTTGTCAAGAAAGTGTTTAATCAAATGCTTATACTTTTTTTGTTATTTCACAAGTATCAATATATATTAAAAAAGTTGAATATAAAAACAAATTTCAAGCATTTTAATATATAATATGATTTTTTATTGTATATATATATCTGCATCCGTATTCGCGATTTTTCAAAATTGTTGTATCGTCGCACCCGCACTGTATCGAATACGATACGCGCACCCACGCTCGAGCAACACAGCCATCAAACTATTTCAGTGGAGGTATGACCTCATTTAATTCTTATCAAGTTTGTTAAATCCAAAGCTATTTATGCCTTGCTCAGCATCCTACACGTGTTCATAAAATCATTTGCATGCTGTGCAGCGACATGTGGCAATTAATTTAGTAAAGAAATAAATAAATAAGTGTTGCTCCTTTGAATTCTGAAAGAAGAATACCACTTCTAGCCTTCTAGGTTCCAGTAGTAGCTAAATATTGTACTTCTACTTTTACCACTTAGGGAAGAGGTAGTTGCACTTACCATTCACCAAACACCACCACCGTACCTGACCTCCAATAAAAAAAACTTATGTTATGTAAATGGTTGTCGCAGACAAATAAAGATCCAGAGCTTTACACATTTTCAATCATATTTTTTGGAAATGTTATTATGGAAATTTATGTGGTTAAGGAAAGAGCTTCGCTAATAATCTCTGGACTAGTCTTTTCTTAGCACTCACGTGTCATGCTTTGGCGGGCCTGTACATGAACAAGATCAGATTTGTGACATTGTTTAAATTTGAAATGAAGATTTCAAGTATTAAATTTAGGATAATGTTTTGTAGATATTATATTTGATATCTATTATCAATATCGATGTTATTATGCACATTTATTTAAGTTATTATGCGAATTATTTGAGTTATTATGCATATTATTTAATATTATTTTTGTACTGAAAAATTATTATGCATGTTAACAAAATAATGTGCATAATAACTGAAATAATATGTATAACTATTTCAGTACAAAATAACATGCACAACTATTTCAGTATAAAAAATAACATGCATAATAACTGAAATAATGTGCATAATAACTCAACTAAATATGAACAATAACATCGGTATCAAATGTGGTATCTACGTATCAGCTCCCATAAATTTAATCTTGATCTGCGCCGACAGGGGCGGAGCCACGTGCACTCAGGGTGCAATTGAATTTCCTAGAAATTTTATAAAAAATGACCATATATTTCAAGTTTTTTTTTCCAAAAATGATTGTATATTTGAAATTTTTGCACAAATGACCATATAAGATAATTTTTTTAAGAATAAGCATCATTTCGAATCCTGAAAAAAAATCGTAAATCTTGAATTTCCGACGAAAATTCTGAATATGCTCATGTGCACCGATACGTAGAATAATACATAAGAGAATATATGTATATGCTGCGTCATTTGTGAGTTCTAACGCACTTTTAATATTTAATAAATAATATTCAGAAATAATTAATGTGGAATTCCATGTGAGCTTCTGTACCTACTCAGCACGATTTGCCAATTGACTCCATGATATCGATCTCACTCTCAATATATAATTATTATATGTTTTCTTTTGTTATTTCCTATGTCAATTTTAAGTTCCATACTTGAAAAGTATGAGGTAAACCGTAAACATCATGTACCTGGAAAAGTTATGCAACTCGCACCAAGTACTATTTCCATACTTGAAACTGGTATTCTCTGCTTCTTCGTGGTGGTTTTTTGAAAGGTTTGGATTTTTCTTGAAAGGTTATCACCCATGATAAGATGTTGTGGGGTTTTCTTGAATGTTTACTGTGCATAAATAATGTAATCTCATATGAACCACTTAGAGTGGTATTTATGCTTCTTCATGCTGATTTAATGAAAGGTTTAGCGTTTTCTTGGAAGGTTACCACTCATAAATGAAGTAATCAGATCAGAAACACTTCTCGCAGATGGATAAGATCCTCTGTGGTGTTTTCTTGAATAATTACCACCCATAAATAAGTACGCGGATCAGAAACACTTCTTGTAGTAGGATAAGATGCTTTGTAGTGTTTTGTTGAATGGTTACACCCATAAAATGAAGTAATTCTCATAAAGCGCTTAGAGTTGTATTCTACGTTTCTTCTTGGTGGTTTCTTGAAAGGTTTGGAGTTTTCTTGAAATGTTACCACCCAAAAATGAAGTACTCGGATCAGAAACACTTCTCATAGCAAGATAAGATGCTTTGCAGTATTTTCTTGAGTGGTTACCTCCCATAAATGATGTAATCAGATATGAAAAGCATAGAGTGACATTCTACGCTTCTTCGTGGTGGTTTTCTGAAAGGTTCTGTGTTATCTTGAATGATTAGTACCCTAAAATGTAGTACTCTGATTAGAAACACTTCTCGTAGCTGGATAAGATGCTTTGTGATAATTTCTTCATTGTTTACAAACCATAACTGAATTAATCAAATATGAAGCACCTAGAATGGTATTATATGCTTTTTCGTGGTGGTTTCATAAAAGGTTTAAAGTTTTCTTGGAAAGTTACCAATCATAAGATGATTTGCGGTGTTTTCTTGAATGCTTACCACCAATAAATGAAGCAATTGGATAAAAACCACTTCTCCAAATAGGATAAGATGCTTTGTTGTGTTTTCTTGAATGTTTACCACCCATAAACGAAGTAATCAGACAAGAATCACTTAGAGTGGTATTTTATGCTTCTTCGTGGTGGTTTCATGAATGGTTTAGACTTTTCTTGGAAGGTTACCACTCACAAATGAAGTAATCATATCAGAAACACTTCTTGTAGTTGGATAAGTTACTTTGTGGTATTTTCTTGATTGGTTACCACCCATAAATGAAGTATCCGGATCAGAAACACTTAAAGTAGCAGTATAAGATGCTTTGTGTTGTTTTATTTAATGTTTATCACCCATAAATTAAATAGTCGGGCATGAAGCACCTAGAATCGTATTCTATGCTTATTCGTGGTGGTTGCATAAAGGGTTTAGAGTTTTCTTGGAAAGTTACCAATCATAAATGAAGAGTCAGGTCAGAAACACTTCTTGAAGATTACCACCCATAATTGAAGTACTCGAATCAGAAACAGTTCTCGTAGCAGGATAAGATGCTTTGTAGTTTTTTCTTGAATGGTTATCACCCATAAATGAAGTAATCAGACATGAAGCGCTCAGAGTGGCATTCTGCGCTTCTTCATGGTGGTTTTCCGAAAGGTTCGGTGTTCTCTTGAATGATTACTACCCTTAAATGAAGTACTCTAATTAGAAACACTTCTCGTAGCGGGATAAGATGCTTTGTGGTATTTTCTTGATTGTTTACATACCATAAAAGAATTAATCAAATATGAAGCACCTAGAATGATATTATTTGCTTCTTCGTGGTGGTTTCATAAAAGGTTTAGAGTTTTCTTGGATGGTTAGCACTCACAAATGAAGTAATCATATCAGAAGCACTTCTTGTAGTGGGAAAAGTTGTTTGTGGAATTCTCTTGAATAGGTACCACCCATAAATGAAGTATTCGGATCAGAAACACTTCTCGTAGCAGTATGAGATGTTTTGTGTTGTTTTATTTAATGTTTATCACCCATAAATTAAGTAATCAGACATAAAAACTGAGTCTGGTCTTCTATGCTTCTTCGTGGTGTTTTTATGAAAGTTTTAGAGTTTTCTTGGAAGGTTACCACTCATAAATGAAGTAATCAGATCTGAAACACTTCTCGCAGAAGGATAAGATACTTTGCGGTGTTTTCTTGAATGGTTACCACCCATAAATTAAGTACGCGGATCAGAAACACTTCTTGTAGCAGGATAAGATGCTTTGTGGTGTTTTGTGGAATGGTTACCACTCATAAATGAAATAATAGTCATGAAGCGCTTAGAGAGGTATTCTACGTTTCTTCGTGCTGCATTCTTGAAAGGTTTGGAGTTTTTTTTTGAAAGGTTACCACTAATAAATGAAGTACTTGGATCAGAAACACTTCTCGTAGAAGGATAAGATTCTCTGCGGTATTTTTTTGAATGGTTACCACCCAAAAATGAAGTAATCAGACATGAAACGCATAGAGTGGCATTCTACGCTTCTTGTTGGTGGTTTTCTGAAAGCTTCGGTGTTATCTTGAATGATTACTACCCTTAAATGAAGTACTCTAATTAGAAACACTTCTCGTAGCGGGATAAGATGTTTTGTGGTATTTTCTTGATTGTTTACAAACCCTAAATGAATAAATCAAATATGAAGCACCTAGAATGGTATTCTATGCTTCTTCGTGGTGGTTTCATAAAGGGTTTAGAGTTTCTTTGAAAGTTACCAATCATAAATGAAAAGTCAGATCAGAAACAAAGGTTACCACCCTTAAATGAAGTACTCGGATCAGAAATACTTCTCGTAGCAGTATAAGATGCTTTGTGGTGTTTTCTTGAATGGTTACCACTGATAAATGAAGTAATAAGACATGATGAACTGAGACTGGTCTTCTATGCTTCATCGTGGAGGTTTCTTGAATGGTTTTGATTTTTCTTGAAAGGTTACCATCTATAAATGAAGTACTCGAATCAGAAACACTTCTCGTGCCATGATAAGATGCTGTGGATTTTTCTTGAATGTTTACTGTTTATAAATGAAGTAATCAGATATGAAGCACTTAGAGTTGTATTCTACGTTTCTTCAAGGTGGTTTCTTGAATGGTTACCACCCACAAATGAAGTAATCATATCAGAAACAATTCTTGTAGTACGATAAGTTGTTTGTGCTGTTTTCTTGAATTGTTACCACCCATAAATGAAGTATCCGGATCAGAAACACTTCTCGTAGCAGTATAAGATGCTTTGTGTTGTTTTATTTAATGTTTATCACTCATAAATTAAGTAATAGTCATTAAGCGCTTAGAGTGGTATACTACCTTTCTTCATTGTGGTTTCATGAAAGGTTTGGAGTTTTCTTGACAGGTTACCGCCCATAAATAAGTACACAGATCAGAAACACTTCTTGTAGCAGGATGAGATGCTTTGTGGTGTTATGTTGAATGGTTACACCCATAAAATGAAGTAATAGTCATAAAGCGGTTAGAGTGGTATTCTACGTTTCTACATGGTGGTTTCTTGAAAGGTTATCACCCATAAATGAAGTACTCGGATCAGAAACACTTCTCGTAGCAGGATAAGATACTTTGAAGTGTTTTCATGAATTGTTACCACCCACAAATGAAGTAATCAGACATGAAGTGCTTAGAGTGGCATTATACGCTTCTTCGTGGTGGTTTTCTGAAAGGTTCGGTGTTATCTTGAATGATTACTACCCTTAAATGAAATACTCTGATTAGAAACACTTCTCGTAGCGGGATAAGATGCTTTGTGGTATTTTCTTGATAAATAAGCACTCAGCCGCACCCGAGGAGCACCCCAGCCGTACCCGAGGAGCATCCAGCCGCACCCGAGACCGTACCCAACACCGCATCCAACCGGTCAAACCTTTTAAAATAATACGGTGTGCCACATGACGAACCCGATGCCGCACCCGCACCTGATACGCACCCGATACCGGTTCTTCTGGGTATTGGAAGAACCGAGGTAACATAGATTCCTATATTTAATAATAAATAATAGGTTATTTAATCTATCTTTTCTTGAGATAGTATATTTTTTTCATATGTAGAGGCTTTTGTTCTTGTAAGGTTCTTAGTAACAAAATACTTACAACGATACAAAAAACGTGATCTCCTATTAGAGTGTTTTTCAAGAAATTATTCCACTCTTCTGATAGGACATATAGTGCAACCAAATAGAGTGGGTATTTCAAGGAAAAGAACCTAACAGGAGAGAACGATCTTGTATCGAAGTAAGTTTGTACTGATTAAAGCCATAAAGGAACAAAATCCTCCACCTATGAAGAGGAATCTACTATCCAAGTAAAATATAGACTAATTAGTTACTCTTTAGGGTGAAACAAAGAAGCTCTTAAGGCGAAACCAAACTTTTTAATTTGTATCGTTGGATTTTCACAATATTTCACGACATCTTGTATTGTACCAATTCATTTATTTTTCTATGGGAGTGTTTGGATCACCAAAAATAGCACTAACCATGGATAAGTGTTGCTATCCACACAAAAATGTGATCCAAACATGATTTAGTAAGTTGTGAGTAGTGTTGATTAGTGCTATTTTGCTAATCCAACAAAATGTAGGATTAGTAAATTAGCACATGTCATGGTTAGCAAAATTATTATTTTATTACATTGTAATCATCATCTTGATGTTATTATTATTTAATATTATTATTATTATTATTTTAATTGTCATTATTTTATTATTATTATTATTGTCATTATTATTTTATTATTATTATAATTGTCATTATTATTATTTTATTATTATTATTGTAATTATTATTATTTTATTATTATTATAATTGCCATTATTACTATTATTTTATTATTATTATTATTTTAATTGTCATTATTTTATTATTATTATTATTATTGTCATTATTATTTTATTAGTATTATTATAATTTTCATTATTATTATTATTTTATTATTATTGGTCATATTATTATTATTATTTTATTATTATTATTTTCATTGTCATTATTTTATTAATATTATTATTGTCATTATTATTTTATTAGTATTATTATAATTGTCTTTATTATTATGTTTATTATTATTGTAATTATCATTATTTTATTATTATTATAATTGTCATTAATATTATTTTTTATTATTTTGAGTGCGATTATTTTATTACTATTATAATTGTCATTATTATTTTATTATTATTATTATAATTGTAATTATCATTATTGTAATTATCATTATTTTATTATTATTATTATTGTAATTATGATTATTTTATTATTATAATTTTCCTTAATATTATTTTATTATTATTTTAATTGTCATTATTTTATTATTATTATTGTCATTATTATTATTATAATTGTCATTATTATTATTCTTATTATTGTTATTGTAATTATCATTATTTTATTATTATAACAATTGTCATTATTATTATTTTATTAATATTATTTTAGTTGTCATTATTTTATTATTATTATTATTATTGTCATTATTATTATAATTATTTTTATTGTCATTATTTTATTATTATTATTTTATTACTATTATCATTTATTATTATTGTATTATTATTATATTATAAATTGATATCAATATTTTATTATTTTATTATTATTATTATCGTTAAAAAAACTAAAATAATTTATTATTTTACTAACTCACTATCACTACTCCAAATGTGCAATCTAAACAACATTTCACTAACCTTGATAGAACAAAATTAGCACTATTTTTGCACTAACCTAGATAGCAAAAAGTAACCACTATTTCAACCACTAATCTAGATAGCACTATTTTTGCACTAATCATGACATGATCCAAACGCACCCTATGTGTTTTTGTAGTTTAAGGATCTTTTAAAGTACATAGAGAGCATATGAGTCACTGGTATTTTATCTCTAACTGGTCAGAAAATGAGCGCAAATTAAATCAGCTCTAGAGATGAATGCACAATTTGTCTGAAAAAACTTTACAAATACTTGCGAGCAATATTATGTAATTGTTTTGTTACTTATTTATTTGCACTCCTCTTGCATATTGCATCTTCATATTTTTCTATCAAAAGATAAATGATCTTAAATTATTGAAATCTTAAAAAGATTGCGCTCATGTTCTAATATTTTTACACAAAAAATATTGCTATTTGCTTGCACAATTAAATATTAGACTATTGTAGGAACTAACAAAATAAATAATTTGCTTGCACAATTCCTAGAGGACAGATGACGCGACAAGAGCAGAAAATCACGACAACGTTCACCGGCTAGAGAAGAAAACACGAGATAGGTGGGGGACATTGATGGTATGGAGGAATCGATCAATTTCATGCCCATAACCTCCCTGTCAACTAAAAAGCATGAGAGACCAACAATAGAAGAATAAAATCAAAATAAAAGGGATTGCATGCAAACTATAATTTTCTAGAAGGGACTACATGCAATACTACTTTAAATCCTAAATCATGCAATAGAGAAAAGAAAGACAAAAGTTGTGACAGTGACACAACCGTGAAAACAAGTTCTAACTTATTTAGTTTAACACAATGTCGTGAAAGTGGTACCTCACACAGAAAATAAAGCCAAAAGTCATGACAGTGGCACAACCTTGCAAATAAGTTCTAATTAGTTTAACACATAGTCGTGACAGTGACACCTCATGCTGAAAATAAAGCAAAAAATCAAAAGCAATTGCCTTAAGGTGGTGAGAGGAGAACAACACCAGATGTGAAACTAGCGTCCAGGCGAGAAAGAGAGGGAAAAATCGAACAGATCAGATCAGATCACCTCCACACCTCTAGCAGAGACAAATCTACTAGAGATGTGGAGGCGACAAGAGGAGGAAGGAGAGGCAGAAAAGAAATATGAGGTCATGTTGAGAAGGTGTTGAAGGTAGCTTCCGGAAGAAGAAAAAGAGAAGATGGAAAGAGAGCAGATGAGCAAGATGTTTTTATACATAAGGTAGAAATAAGGCAACGGTTATTAAACATTACTCGTTGCTTTAAGTCTACAGAGTGACAAAAGTTATTTTAAATAAACGTTGCATTAGAATTTTGAGGAAAAAATAATTCTAAAATTGCGAGCAACAGTTATATGTAAATAACCGTTGCCTTATTGCACCATAAAGCAATAATTATTTAAAAAAGCGTTGCATTATCTTTCCAAAAAAAGTTTCCACTTTTGCCAACAGTGTTTTACAAAATCTTCTTTAACCGTTGATTTGTGCGTGTTGCTAAATCCCTTTTTTGGTATAGTCATCGTTATTGTCTTCAATTTGATCGGTTGTTCACTAACATGAAAGAACACATCTCTTATGTGGGAAGTTGTGATGGTCTTAGACTAATGATCAAGTAATACCATTAATGAAGGAAAAAATCCTTTTTTTTTTGTGCAAAAGTTTTATTTTTAAAAAATCGAAATTGGTTCTTCAACTTTAATTTTCTCCAATTTGATCTTAGTGACTTAATGATCAAGAACTAAGTTGATCTCAAATATTTTTAGAACATAAAAATTGGTCCTAAACCCTTAATTATACCAAACTAGGGATTGAACTTACAAAAAAAAAGAAACAAATCACTTCAATTAAAAAAAAATTCAAATTGATTTCCGAACTTTAATTTGCACCACTTCAATTAAATAGAACATAAAAGTTAATTTTGATTCATAGCAGAATTTGCCAATAACTTAACCTCTAAGTGCATCAGAGTCGTAGATTAGCAATCAGACGAGATAGAACGAGTAGCGTTCATGTTGGATCAAGTTAATTCCATTTCGAAGATGTAGATTAGTTTCATTATAAACCGAACACGTACAAACTAAAGTTAGATTATTGGAAACACAAAATACAACCGGACAAATGGCACGGCAATTCGAAGTCAAAAGTTATTATTCGATCCATTCAGAATTTGATCCTCTTGCTTGTCCAATTTTAATGTTTTTAATGTTTTTAAAAGGATAAAACCTTCTAATCTCTAACCTTCTATTTCCCACTCTGTTCCCTACTTTATTTATTTATTTTGTCTTATTCTTATTTTATATTATTCATTTTTTATACTTATTTTTCTCTTTCAACTGCATTTTTTTCTTTCTTTTTTAGCGTTCTTCTTTTTTCTATCTTCTTTTCGACGAGAGATTGTTAAATCTGACGAGAAAACTGTCAAAGACGAAAATATGTTTAAAGCGACGACAAATTTGAGAACAAAAAAGTGATGACAGATTCGAGAACGAAGACGAAAGACAACGAAAGACCTTGAGAATGCATCTGACTTTCTTCGTATTCACCGTGATTGTTATCTTTTTCACAAAAGAAAGAAAGAGAAAAAGAAAAATGAAAATATAAATATGCATCTAATATAAACATTTGTTTCAATAGTACAAAAACATTTTTTAACTATTACGAACACCTCTAAACAGTGCCGTTTTCGTGGGCGCGGATTGCCTCCGAACAGGGCATACAAGAATTGATTAAAGATAAAACTTTTTAAGTTTATGAACTAAACTGGTGGGAATAAAGTTTAGGACCAGTTTGAATTTATTTTAAGAAAGCTCAAAAACTAATATTGTTCTTTTTTAACGTAAAAAAACTTGATGCAAACAAAGTTTCAAATGCCATTTTTTATTTTAAAAAATTTTAAGAATCAATTTACTTCTTTTTTTAAAGTTCAAATATGAAGTTGATGCAAATAAAAGTTTAAGAACTAACTCTTCATTTTCTTTGAAAAAAAACTGAGAAAGAACATGTGAATTTTCTCTTATATGAAATTAACTGATGAGAATCGGTTGTTTCATAATGGATCAGTTTATTTTCAAGTTGAACAACATATATATATCTATGTGAATGTTGTGATTTTTTTTTTTAGTTTCACCTGCTGATTTTCATTGAACAAACAAAGGTACGGCGAATATCACTTTACAATGCACGGGGAAGCAAAACAGAAGTTAAAAAAAAAAGAAATAAAAACAAAATACAATGCAATGCAATATGATTCCATATTTCCCTGTCAAGCCGAGCAGCCTGCCAAGCCTATCAAGCATATTCTGATATTCCTGTATCCTGTACTGTAGGGAAATGCCGGAGGATTACTGAACGCACCGCACAGCTGTTGTCTCTCAGAACTGTGCCTCTGTGAGCAAAATCTGGTGGTACAACCTGAATTACTATTGTTGTTACCAAAATATAATAAATAAAATCTGGAGATATTCAAAAAACTCTTCTAGACACGTCAGAAGTTGTTGCAAAATTCAAGCACAATTAATAGTTGTTGATTGGATGACTTCTCAGTGGCCACGTCCAGTTGTCGTGCAGTTGTAACTTAGAAGTGTCCGAAATCTGAAAAAACTCAAAACATCAAAGTTGTAGTCAATTTCATTAGCTTTTCACATAACTTTAAAATACTGACCCATTCTTAAAATACTGACTCGTCCTTAATCTGTCCGGAAAGTTGTTTCGGGAATTAATTGCAATTCTGACTTGGGTTAATTTGGATCTTCTAAGTGTGATCTGATTCAGAACATACTTCATTGATCATGATTATTCACTTGTAGACCTGTCATGTCTTGATCGTCATCAATCTCCCCCGTTGAAAAGATCTCGCCCACGAGTTCGGCTCATTTTCATCATGGTATGGAGAAAGATCCTACACATTGAATGTATCTGAAACTTCATAATCTCTAGAAGTTCCACCTTGTACGTATTGTCACGTATACGCTGTAGAATTTTAAACAGTCCATCACCACGTTGTTTGAGCTTTGTAAGGCGACTATGTGTAGACCTCTCCTTTCTCAAATGCATCCAAACAAGATCTCCTTCTTTAAAAATCACAATCCTATGATGCTTGTTGGCTTGCCTCTCATACTTCTGATTATATTTTTCAATTCGCTTCCTGACGTATTCATGCAAGTCTTTAATAGCCTTAGCAGGCTCATATGGATCTGCACTATAGCTCTGACTGGTTGGCAATGACAAAAGATCAAGAGGAGACTTCAGGTTACATCCATATACCACTTCAAATGGGCTTTTACCACTTGTCTTGTTACTGGACCTGTTGTAAGCGAATTCACTTGACGCAGAACAAGGTCCCATTGGCGTATGTAATCACCCACCAAACTTCTCAACAGACTGCCCAAACTGTAATTCACAATTTCAGTTTGTTCATATGTTTGAGTACGATAGGCTGAACTAAATTGCAACTTTGTTCCCATCTTGCGCCAAAGAGTTCTTCAGAAAAGCCCAAATTTTTTTATCCATGTCAGATGTGATGGTGTTCATAATGTCATGTAACTTCGCTATCTCCTTGAAATAAAGATTTGCTATGTGAGTGACATCCATGGTTTTGGCATAAGGAACAAAGTGTGCCATTTTAGAGAAGTGATCAACCACCACCATGATTGAATCTTTGTTGCGTTCAGTTTGGGGTTATCCAATAACAAAATCCATATTCACATCTTCCGAAGGTGCATTAGGTACAGGAAGGGGAGTGTAAAGTCCATAATTTCGTATTTGATTTTCGCTAAATAGCAAGTGCAGCACCTCAAAATGCAATGGTTCACATCTTTCGCCATCTTTGGTCAATAGAAGCGGTCTTGAAGTAGAGCAAGAGTTTTAGCTCGCCCAAAGTGACCACTTAATCCACCATCATGAACCTCTTTAATGATTTGTCACCACAAAGAACAATTTGGTATGCACAAACGATTGCGATAAAAGAGATACTCATCCTTCACCATAAATTATATGTTATGTCCCTTTTGTGCATTCAACTTTCATCTTGCCAAAGAACTCGTCTTCAGAATACAACTCTTTGATAATTTCAAACCCCAAAACATTTATCTTCATTGTGAACAGCAAGAAATGTCGTCTACTCAAAGCATATGCCACCTGATTTGAAGCTTCACTTTTATGCTTAATGTGGAATGTGTAACCTTGCAAAAATTTCACTCATCTTGCATGCCTCAGTTCGAGTTTGTATTGTCCATTAATAGATTCTAGTGCCTCATGGTCAAAATAGACGATGAAATCCTTGGAAATGAGATAGTGTCTTCAATGCTCAAGTGCTCGCACAATTGCATAGAACTCCTTGATGACAACAATTTAACCTTCTCTTCTTCACAGACTTCTTGATATTGAAAGACACTTTCAACCATGTTGAGCCAATCTATGAACTCATCAGGTTGTATATGGCATTCATACACCAAAATATATGCATTTAAATCACAAGCCCGTCGGACTTACAAGTTCTTTCGGGTATGTGTTGATCGAGAGCCTCTTCATCACTGGATGCCACGGTATGGTTGTCGTGGAAGGGGTTTTACTCATCATCGTCACGGTTGTGCCCAGCGCCCTCCATGCGCACCAGACGCTCCTGTAGGTGTTGCACATGCTACCTCATGTCGTTCAATTCATGTCTCGGTCGTCTTGTTGGTTCCTCCAGGAGGATTGATACGAGCACTACGTCGCACCATCCTTCGCATGCAGCTCTGATACCAACTGATAGCGTTCGAGGTAGAATTGTCCAAGGACACACACACGTTCAACGATAAAATCACAACTGGAGGATACTCTCAACTCACAGCAGGATAAAAGAGAAGATAAACTCAACTCAAGATAAACTTTTCATATATTCAACCGAATTGCTTTTACATTTTTCTGTGAGGCTTTATATAGCCATCTTATAATTCTAAAAAGATCTTAGATAATTAAAACAAACTTAACTACTATTATTGTTACCAAAACATAATAAATAAAACCTAGAGATACTCAAAAGATTCTCCTAGAGACTCTAGAAGTTGTCACAAAATTCAAGAGAACAATTAATAGTTGCTGACTGGATGACTTCTCAATGACCACGTTCAGTTATCATGCACTTATGACTTTGAAGCTTCTAGCTTTCAAAGAAGCTCAAAAGATAAAAGTTGTAGCTCATTTCATTAGCTTTCCGCAGAACTTTAAATCACCTAATTCTAAGCTCGTATGAGAAAGTTAAGATCAAAATACTGGCTCGTCCTCAATCTATTCAGAAAGTTGTTTCAAGAATTAATTGCAATTATGACTTGGATCTGAATCTACTAAGTGTGATCTAGTCCAGAACATACTTTTTTTTTATCATGATTCTTCACTTGTAGATCTGTCTTGTCTTGATTGCCATCAGTCGGTGTCACTTTGTCGTCAAAAATTCATTTGTTTTCTTTTCTTCCAAATTCCAGCATCCCACAATCAGGCGTTGGATCGTTCAAATATTTTTAGATAATTAACGACATTTAATACTACAATCTTTAAGAAAAAATATTTATCACTACTGAGAAAGTTCAATTGTTAACTTTTTTATTTTCAAATTTTCATATGAAAAACTGAACGATAAGGCTCATAAGAGATGGAGAATTCGAGCAAGACCAAGTCTATATTATGATATGTAGCACAACACTTGGCACTCAGGGTATTACTAATTAATTAAAATCCTGAAAACTTTCTTTTTATTACTTTTTTCTTATTATATTATGGCATCGTCCTATATTATAGGAAGATTTATTATTAATTACATATATATTTGAGCATGGCTAAAATAATATACATAGTACATCTCATTTTGTACTATGCATATATATAGGTCAATAAATTGAGATTTAAGTTGCTCAATAAATTCTTCATATGAAAATATTGTAGGAAATCAAATTTCGTGATTTTTAGAGCTTTCTTGCTATTTTTAAATATTTTTTAAAAACAGTTCAGATTTTAATACTACAAAAGTGTCATTTCTGAGTTGTTTTTAAAAAATATTTAAAAAATAGCAAGAAAGTTCTAAAAATTACAAAATTTTATTTCCTACAAGATTTTGATATGAAGAATTTATTGAGCAACTTAAATATTAATTTAATGACGAAATTAAATATAAATAACCGCATAGTACGAAATGTGATGTACTATGCATATTATTTTAGCCATGCTCTATATATTTTGATCATAGTTGTTGAATCGTAAACTGTATCGTGTATCGTTGGATTTTGTATCGTATCGTGTATCACGTATCGTATCGTATCGTATCGTCAAGATACGCTAAGTTATTATTAAAATAACAAGAGGGGTTATAATAATTAGTATCTAACCTAAAAAGAATCTAAATAATTAAATAAACTATCATATTTTAAATATATTGATAAGTGTCAATTGATATCGATGTAAATTCCTTCATATTAAGGTATTTACATGGATATCAATTCTTGCTTCTAGTAAGCAACAAAATAAACTAACATCATGTTCTAATCATCCACAAAATGACATATTTGCTAACAAAAGAAGCTCTCAACATAGCCTCATTTCTACCTTTTACGAATTAATAATATCATCTAAAGCTCTCATCCTTGTTGGTCCTATTCCTAAACCATCATCATCACTAGAACTACTCTCATCGCTTTCATCATCAAGATGAAGAGACTCCTCATCTTCATCTGTTTCATCATCTTCCTCTAAATCCGATTCCACTTCTTCTTGTACTTCTTCCACCAAAACTTCTTTTCCTTTCCCGTTCCCTTTCCCTTTCTCATTGTTATCGATTTGTTTGTTGCCTAGTCTCAAATCTCTTGGTCCTAAGAACAAAATGCAAAGTTGCAAATTGTAAGCTATTTTATCTTGCAAATAGATATAAATTAGAATTTAAATATAGAAAACAATTTATACCTCGCTTTCTTTTCTTCCTATTGCTAGTACCAATATCTTCTTCAATAAAACACTCACTCAAATCCTTCCATGAGTAATCCGGAGCAACGGGAGCAAAAGGAATAGGAGCTTCGATATCGGATTCATCTTGAAGAACGGGGTTTTCTTTTTCGGTGATCCATTCATCATCTGAATCCATATCACCCAATTCAATTGGATTATAATGATCGCCTTTCATTTCTCTTTCCTTTTGTCTCCTTTCGAGCTTTAGATTGTACTTGACAAAAACTATATTATTCAATCGTTCATGCTCCAATCTTGCTCTTCTCTTGCTATGAATGTTGTCAAAAATACTCCAATTTCGTTCACATCCCATTGCACTACATGTGAGGCTTAAGACCCGTATAGCAAATTCCTTGACCTCCTTGCCCGATCCATACATGTCCCACCAATGTGCTATTTCCAATTTCCAAATTTAAAATATTAACTCAAAGAAAAAGTATATTCTTACTTTCTTAGATTAAAAGATATAAATATCAAACTTGTATTCATACCGGGTTGTTTGTTGTCTCGAGAGTAGATGGCCATAGACGATCCAAATGTACCTTCCGATCGCTTGAACTTTTCAAGTTGAGTTTCAACTTTAAATCGTGTTGCATGATCGGGATACATTCTCTCAATTGTTTCAATTAATCCGCCCGTTACTTCATCATCAGGATTAAAGTTGTCACTGAAATGAAACCTTGAAAAAAAAAATATCAATGTTAGAGAGGACAGAGAGCCAGCGCCTTGAAAAAAAAAAAGCAATGTCAGTAAATAATCAATTATGTGCGCCTCTGTGACTGTCAATTGTCATAGCGTATTTTTTTTTCAAAAGAGTATTGCAAGACTTATGCAATTATGCGCACAGAGAGTATTGATTCCAAAGAAATTAATTTCAAGTTTTCAATACAGAGAGTCAATACAGAGAGCCAGCGCACAGAATTTTTTTTCATGCTCCAATTATGCACACAGAGAGCCAGCGCACAGTGCACAAACTTATGCAATTATTAACAGATATAATTAATAAAGCAATAGATATAAATTTTACTTGGGATTGAGGTAATATGCCGCCGCATGTAGAGGTCGATGGAGTTGCAATTCCCATCTTGAATCAACAATCGCCCAAATCTTTTCATACCTATTGATCTTGTTATCAAAATTTCTAGCAATTTCTTCTTTAGCCCGATCCATTGCTTCATAAATATATCCCATTGCCGGCTTTTCATCGCCATCCACAAGTTTGAGCACCTTGACGAGAGGTGCCGTAGCGGTCAAACAATACTTGACTTGTCTCCAAAAAATAGTATCTTTAGTTATAATGTCCATTGCTCTTTTACCCTCCTCACTCCTTGCAAAACTACTTTCCAACCATTTTCTAGAACCAAACATTGCTTTCAAAGAAATTTTGTTTTTCTCAAAACTCTCCAAGGTTAGAAAACATGTAGCAAATCTTGTTACACCCGGTCTTTTCAATTCCCTTTGTCCCGTTTGTTGCCGGAATAAATTAAGCACCCAAGCATGGTTATAGACATACTTGGACACATGTTTCGCTTTGCGGATTGTATCTTTGAATATCGGTATATTACCAATATCTTCCAAAATCAAATCCAAGACATGTGCCGCACAAGGATTCCAAAATAACTTCTTTCTTTTTTCCATCAATAGCTTTCCGGCATTAACATAAGCCGATGCACTATCCGTTACCACTTGCACGACATTATCCTCGCCTATTTCGTCTATCACACCATCAATCAAAGAAAACAACTTTCTAGCATCTTTAAAATAACTTGAAGAATCAATCGATTTAAGAAAAACGGTTCCCATGGGACTATTGACAAGAAAGTTAGTGATGGATCTACCTTTTCCATCGGTCCATCCATCGGACATCAAAGTACAACCGGTTTTAGCCCACTCTTTCTTGTACCTCTCCAACATTGAATGCACATCATCTACTTCTTGTTTCAAAAAAGTTACCCTCGCTTCATGATATGATGGTATTTTCAATCCCAATCCATATTTGATACATTCCTCAATCATTTCCTTAAAAAAAGGGCTATTGACAAGTGACAATGGCAACCCATCCACATAGATACATCTCATGATAGCTCTACAAGCCGGGATTCGACTTTTTGCCATTGTATTCATGGTGACTTGCTTGAGCTTTTTGCTAGCACCGGCTCCCTTATCCGAACGAATCACAAATGCATCCATTGTTGATCTCCTTCTATGATCACTACTTTGCCCCTCTTGTATTTTTTCACAATTTTCAACTACTTCAACATTTCTTTCTTCTTCGAAATGTTTTTTCAAGAAAGTCTTGTACTTTTCTTTCAACTCTTCGGGTACCTTCTCACATGGTGGTACATCTAAGTGAGTTCCCGCCAAATGATGTTTCAATCGAGCCATCCCTCCCCACATGTTTTTTTCACAAAAATTGCATTTGACATGCAATCTACCATCACCTACTCTTGTGCAATAAGACCAACAAGAATCTTTTTGTGATGTTCCCTTTCTTCTTCCCATTTAATTGACCTATAAAATCAAATAAAGAAATGTTATTGCGTTTGTACATATCAATATCAAGTTTTAAGCAGTCCAAAGCCTTCTTGACTCCCTAATAAATTATGCCAACGTGTCTGGTTTGGAAATAGCAACAACATTTCTAATGTTTCCAACCTTAGTTTATTCGCCAATAAAACCCACTCAGTAGCTTACTGGTTACTGATATTGCATGTTCTGCAATGTAATGACAAATTATCAACAATAAATTAAAGCTGCTCAAACAATAAAATTTGTGATTCAGAAGAGAGCATTATCAGTTTGGTAAATTAACGAGGAAGTCTCATCATCAACTTTGTACATATCAAATTATCAACCATAAATTTTTGTGCTCAAACAATAAATTGGACGATTTCTATTAAATGGGCCCAACAGCACAATCAACAGTGGATACATGAACCTACTGGTAAAATAACGTTGGGGACCAGAGAGGTGAAAAAATCCATTAAATATTTGTGGGGACCATCTGTTTCTAAATATCCATTAAATGCCAAATCCATTAAATGTTCAAGACTTTCGAGTCCATTTGAGGTTTTCTTCTCAAATACACACACAAGTTACGACAGTGAAAAAAAGGAAAGAAATACTCGTACCTGACGATGAAGCTCCAGCAATGGCGAGATCGATGCTGGCGATGGAGATCCACTCGTTGTCGTGGTGCTATGTGAGGTCGTCTCCACTGTCTCCACTCTCGACTGGTACAGGAGAGAAAGGCGCGAAACAGAAGATATCGTCTGAGAAAAAGAGGGAAAATGGCGAATAGGAAAGGAGAACGCGTCGTAATGGAGGGAAAAGGCCAAATGCTGTTTTCGAGGTAAATCGCGACTACCGATTTCTCCATTTCAGAATCGTTGGCGATACTCGATTCGTCACGATACGCGATACGCTTCCCCGTATCGCTCCGATTCAGCCGATACACCCAGCCTTCGATACAGCAGCACAGTTCGTATCGGTGAGGCCGTGACTCGTACCGTATCGTACAACGAATCGTCCGATACTAACAACTATGATTTTGATATATAACGCCCACTTTCTAGCACAACATTATTTTAATTTCTTCACATAAGTTGACTACGTACGATTACTTTTCTTTTTTGCGTTCATTTTGGGAGAACCAATTTATCGAGAAAGAAAATTCCTCCCTCATTAAAGTTAATTATGTTTATTATCCAATATTATCCGTTTGTTTGTTATTCACTTTTTCATGCTTAGTTACCATGTTCGATACGAAATTTAATAAGATCTAAACACAAGTTCCAAATTACTCTGCTTTGAAAAGATTTTGAGTGTGATATATATATAGCAAATAGAAGATTACGGCATCTGAATTTGCTGTCAAATTTTGGTTTGGGCTTTTAATAACCCAAAGTCAATGTGTTTGCAATCTCATCAAAGGAATCTAATTGTTGAAATTTATGCAATATAACTTAATTAGCAACTTGACGATCATGATAAGAGACCTGATTGTGATATAGATTTAGTTTCAGAGGGCATTACATCAAATCCAAAAATGACAATATACCTAAATTATTGGCCTTGTTGAGTTGTCGTACAATAAAACTTGCACAAAATCGTACAACAAAACTTGCATTAAAACCAAAAGTTTATAATAAATAAGATTTAATGAGTAGAAAATAGAAAGAATAACAAAATCCAACAAAGTCACAATATATATAAGTATGCCCTGTTTTTGTCAGCATATTTCTGATATGGTGCAATTCTGAATGTATCATTCCTAAAGTGGTTTTTAAAGTTTTACTGTGGGTTATTAACAGACTCGAAAAACCAACAAAGGAGATTAGTTTTACCAGTGATTATCATGAAAAACAAAATAATTAGTAATATCATTATTTAATTGTGATATATTATTGAATAATTCAGAACCAAACAATGTGAATGCAAACAACTGTGCATATCTGAGGATAATAACATCCTCTTACAAATTATAATCATGGGAAGTCATATTATACATACTAATTTTCCTGTGAGCAGGTCTCGTTCGCTCGTCTAGATCTGATATGACTAAAGTTAATTGAATGATGAACAGAGGGAAGATGCAGATCATTTTCGTGGTTAATATTCAGAAGTCTTTTTCATGATGCAACCAGCATCTACATAAGATAACACTCACTTGCAGCTTGTGGTGATTATTTCCCTTTCGTTCTTTTTTCTGTTAGAAAACATTTACAGTTCCCTGAAAGTTACTGCTGCTTAACATGATGCATTTTAATTCCTATACCTTTTTTATCATTTATTTCCTCTGAACATTTCTGCTGTAGAATTGAATATTTTTGGCCAATATTGTATGAGATGTCATGTATCCAACTAATCTCTCTGTCTCCTACAGTCTGGTGCACTAAAACTAGTGCTGGAAAACATTTATAATTTCATGAAAACACCTTCAAAGTTACTGTCGCTGAGAACATAATGCACTTTCATGCTTTGCCTTTCATTTGTTTTCTCTATATAATTCTACAGTAGTACCAAAGTTTTATGGTTGATATTGTATTCAATTTGATTAGGGGACTGTCGCTTATTCAACTAATCACACCGTCGATACGGTTTAACGCACTAAAACTAAGAACTGTCACTGTACTGATTGCGTCGTGCTTTCTAATTTGAAAAGAGTGGTGTATGTTAGTGGTAAATATTGATGATGTTACACATTTCTCTAATTATACTTAGCTTCAGAGATGCTAATCTTGTATTCTCTTTTACTTCTATTCTTTTTCATGTAAGCTGTATCTTTTCTCCAATGGAGTGCAGGCCTTCGGTGCTTTAATGTCTTTTTATCAAAAAATAAAGAGAAAAGTAGGAGAAGAAAAGAAGAACAACAACAATTATTAAGAAGAAGACAAACGAATCATTAATTGGGATCAGTATATTCAAACATGAATTTCTCTAGCTAACTGATTCCGATCAAGTTAGTAATTAAAATTTTCATCAATTCTATGGTGGCAGTGCCAAATAATTGAAAAATCAAATTAAGAGAACTTCAAATAACATGTAGGATGTGTATTTTGCACAAAATAGTAGGAAAATGTTGGCTTAAAATTTGTGACGAGTTTCATACTCTGTACTGGTAAATTTACACCAAAAGAAAAAGAATAAATTGCTAATGTTGTCTATGTCCATCTCTAGATATCAAAGTCCACACTCCACAAGTGGCTCAAGCACAGCAGATTCAACTCAGTTAACTTAAACTTCAACTCAAATCAAAACTCAGCTAGAAATAAAATCATCCAATCTTGATTGAGATGCTTGCCGTGACGAGATTGAATTCAATAATACTGAAAATTATCAACATCTTGCCGGCCTCTTATTTCATATATTGTATGTTTTCTTGCCATGAAGTTGTATTAGAAACAGATACAATATGATTAATTAATTAATTATATAAAATAATCATCTGTAACTTCTGATTAAGTTTTCTGGATTTTAAATATGTCAGGACCAAAAAACAAATGCACACTTTGTACTCGTCACAGTATAATAAAATTCAAAAGTAAGCAATTTTTGAATTACATATATAATTGAACCATGCTTGAACCTACCAAGAAAGCTAAAAAAACAAGATAGATGTTTAAAAATAGTTAGCTAACTTAATTGGTTACGTCTCATGTACTGTTAGGTCCTATGATCCTGCTTTTCTGTATACCTACAAACAGTACTACCTCAAAAAAATACCTACCAACTGTATGTATGCGAAATTGCAAGAAGGATGCAAAATCATAATTTTCGCCTATGTGATATGTTCAACTAAAAGAAAGTGCATGCATCATATGAAGAAAATCACTTTCCCCCCCCCCCCCCCCCCCCCTCTCCCTCCTCTCCCAATCACCCTGCCCAAAAAAAAAGAAAAGATGAGATATCCTATAGTTGCGTGTTCTGTGATTTGTGTGCAGTTGCACTTTAATAATTAATAAGAAAAGAATTGGAGGCTAAAATCAAATCTAGTCTTGCCATTTTCAAAAAAAAATTTACATATATATAAAAAGAAAAGAAGGAGAAAAGGTGTATTCTGAAAACTGTCTTGTTACCGTCTCTTCTCCACTATATGGAACTCAGAAAAACAGCCATAGAAAATAATTGAAGAGCTTAGTGGAGAAGTCCACATTGTATCCATGGAAAGGAAGGAAAATTGTGTTGTCGCCTGATTATGGGAAACTAAAGCAATTCCACTAACAATTTCCAGCTGTTATATAGCTTTTGCACTTAATTTAAAGCATGCTTAATTAATTTGTATCCCAATCTTAGAGACCTTTGATTGAACATGTAAGCTTGACGGCGGGTCTAACAAAAACCTACCAACATGTCCGTGTTACAGGCTCATCTACTTGACTACAGTGTCTATCTTTTCATGAAAAAAGAAGACGCAGTAAATGTTTTCAAAATAAAATATACAAAGCAATTTCATTTAATATATATATAGGAAACTGTTTGTTGGTGTGAAGGTTCTCCATCACATCTGTATATATATATATATCATAGTAATGAGATTCACAGAGTATACTCTATTATATTTGTGTTATTTTTCGACGACCCTATATGATTTATACGAAATTATAAACTATTAAATTTTGAACCATGCCATATTACAGCAAGTACTAAGTTTGTTACTCTTAGTCAATTGGGCTAGATGAACATGTT